>JAQIYD010000039.1:0-16301 GCA_034699565.1 Anurida granulata
TTTTATTCTTCGTTTAGTTTCTACTTTGGCTCATCGTAGGCTGCCTTCTTTTCAATTTGGTTCACGGTATGGATTTTTTCATTGAATAGATGACTTCAGCTACTAGTTGTTTGACACAAAAGTGAGTCAAATTCAACGCAACGCAATTTCTACGAATCGTCACTGGCACCAATGGCTAACCCGACTCTGTTCTTATTAATAAAACTTTTCAACGTATTTTTGTCAACGATGCTTCACCAATGGGATGGTTTTGCTAACGTAACACGGATATTTTAACGTGTCACCCTCAGTCACGCATCTTGCTGTACAATTTGATTTGCATTTCTGTCGTTTCCAATAACTGCAATTTTTTCCCTTATCGGAGTTTTATCGGTTGTTAGTGCTCTAGCGTTTCATTCAATAATTGTACATTACGTCAGTGTCAAAATAAAATACTTAAGACGACAAACCTAAAATGATTTCTCCAGGGTGACATTCGGCCTTCCCTTTTTGAATGCTTTCTCTAGGATGACCATCTGCCATTTTTTCTTAATAACTTATTCTCATGCTCCACTTTGTCCTTACTCCATTTGTTTCTCCATTTTCTTTTTTTTATTGAATCGAATGAATTAAGAGAATGAGTTAATTTGTGGAATGGGGAATGGATAAGTGGCTAAATAAATAATGTACATTAAAATTGAAGTTAGGAATTTAAAGTTGAAAATTAAAGAGGAAAAATTTCTCTAAATCCCACATGGGAGTGTTTCCAGAACAGCCGCGGCGTTTCTTCATAGAACGGCCAGTGAAATACATTGTTTATGAGTTGCTGGTTGGCTCCTGTGATTGTCTTCAAGCGTTTATCAAATATTTTCTCCATTTATAACATACTCCATTTCCCAAGTTCCATTTGCCATGGACCCCTGTGACACTGCATGCAGATGCTGAATTGATTTTGGCGAGAGTTAAACATGCTTTGAGCAGAATGTTCCTTGGATAGTTTCTGACGAAGAGGAAAAGATTCCATTGAATTGATTTTCAGAAAATTTTATTGTGAATAACATGTAAAAGCCCTTCGGTCCTGTCGAGTCTAATTCGAATGATCCTATGACCATGGGCTTATAAACGGCTGAAAAATTAGCTTTGTTGATTTTTTTTAAAACTTTGAATGTTAAACACCATTTCATTAAGAACATTTTAAAGTTAAATCCACAAGAGTGACCTACAAATTTAGCCAGTTGGTATTCCAAATGCTACTCAAACGCTCAATAAACTCAGAACGCGCTTTTATTCGGAGCAGTTCATGTCCATCAAAAAATTACCTCCAACGAAAGAAGAAAGTTAGTTTCAATTTGTGCTTGCAACTACTAGTTGAAACTCGAATTAAATAAATCAATTCCAGAACAATTGAAAATTTCATAGAAGGCTTTAAACTGTGTAAAGGTTTTTAGATTTGAACATATCCATTAGTCGATTTTTAACACTTTTGACAATCCAGAGCGTGGATTTCAACCATTAACTGGGATCGTCTTCAGAGAACAAAACTCAATTGGAATTGGCGTAATGCATTTGATAATTGGATTACAAAATTTTGTAAAAACAATTGTCCGCTTTCAGAAAACCTGTTAATCAATTTTTACCTCTTGGAACAGAAAGTAATGGGCCCCCTTCGGTCGATCGGACTCATTTTCATTGCAATCTGGACTTTGCCAAGATGTGAAAGTGTGTTTCAACAGATCAAAAGCAACTTGTTGGATAAATGTCTGGCAAATCAAGCAGCCCCTCAGCCAAATAACGGAGGCCCTGTGGACACGGAAGCCTGCAGCGGTACGGACGATAAACTATGGGAACTTGGGACGGATGGCACAATCAAAAGTAAACTCGACGGTGGTTGCCTTAACTGGCAACAGCCAGACCCTTCGCGTGACCCAAATCCTGATGCGGTGCCTTGCAACGGACAAGACAAGCAGCGATGGATGACAACATCTGACGGACAAATTAAAAACATGGCAAATGGTCTTTGCCTCGGCACATACCACAACGAGTTGACAACTTGTGAAGCTAACTCAATGGGGCAGAAATGGGCATTCGTTGATGTGGAAGCAGCCGCGACAAGCAATGACGGCAACTACTCACCGAATGCCAAGGGTTACTACAGATTAAGAAACGTTGGACAGCTAAAGTGTCTTACCGCCACGGACTCCACTGCTTACTTGGACGACTGTCAAATCGATGAAAATCAAGAATGGCGTCGGACAAAAGATGGCCATTTGAAAAACAAAGGATCAGGTCACTGCCTTCGCCAGGGAAAGACCAACTCAGACAGCAACATTTCATTGGGAAAATGCAAAGCAAAGGCACATAACCAATTGTGGACTTTGAAAAACAACGTTTACAAGAATAAAGCATCGGGTGACTATTTGACGTCTAAAGAGGGGACGAATGCAGAGGGAAACATACTAGTTTGTGCGACTAAGCTCAAAGTTTCAGGGGCTGACAGTCAATTTGAAAAATTCTGAATTTGTTAAGAAAATTATTATTGAAAACTGACGTTTTACGAATAACATTTTTCTTCTAATGGCGGCTAATGCTATTAGAATTAGCTAATGGAATTCCCATTTGTCCTCCATTTTACTTGAATGCCTTGCCTCGCTTAGCCTTGCCTAGCCTTGCTCGTCTTTCAATTTTAATTTATTTGGAATCTGTAATACTTGTGATTGTAAATTTTAGCAAACAATTCTTGTATGTCAAGAAGGCTATCATGGATTTCTCCTCAAATAAAATGGGATCCTTGCTCCTTAGCCCCGTATGACAATTGACAATGGGTGCAGTGCCCAAATCCACTAGTATTTCGAACGTCAGCTAATTTTTCCGAGATTTAGATTCCAGGAGGCTCGTTGATTGAATAGCATGTAGGTACGGTCCTAATCCACAACCGACAAATTGTCAGTCTTCAATTTTTTTCCAAATACGACACATTTCCTCAGTATGATAACTCACCTATGGAAAGGCTCGAGCACATTCATCACAATCGAGGGGTTAACCGTGCTTGTCATGTTTCTTAAAATTTAATAATTCATAACTTTTAATCTTCAACGAATTTTAGGAATCATCCTCTTCGAAGCGCCGTCCGACAATTGGCTTTAAATATCTGCCATCTTGGAATTATTCTGATATTGGAAGCCTTATAAATAAAAGCGTTTAGCAAAACAAAGTCTGAAAACGAGCAGAACCAATATTTACAATTAGTCCTCTTCCTTCCGACTCAAAAACGGAACTGCATTGTAGAAGAATCATGCAAAATGTATAATTAAAACAGCCTCCAGCTACAAGCCATCCTCATTTTTTGTGTTGAAAATAGTAATAACTATGAAGTTCAGATTAATGGATCCGGTAAGGAATGGCGTGTTCAAAATGGCGGCTGATGTAATGGCGTAGAAGTGGCGCGTGAAACAAAATGGCGCGAAATACGGCATTGTGGAAAACAGAATGGCAATTAATTAAGTTAAACAATAATCATACAGCTTATAGCATACTATAAGTTTTCAACCAAACATTGTAATAAAAATTTTAGTTCCCTGTACAAATTTGCATAAGTGATTTGCATAAGTGATTATTTATTGGAAGTTCTCTACAATAATTAGCGCGCTTGAAGCTTGAAAGACGACATATGTCTTTAAAGTGATCGAGTAATTCCATGCGCTATGAGGGTAAACACTATTCGTCCACGCAAATTCTCCACCTCCTCATTGAAAACCACAACTACAAAGGCAAAAGTTGGATAAATTGATACCAGAATCATGCGCTTCGTCATGATGTGTTTGAAAAATGTTCAATCGAAACTCCTACCAAAAATGAAAAAATATCCTAGTCAACATCCTACCCAAAATGTAAAAATCAAAATCTCGCCCAATCCAGATTAATAATTTTGGATGTAATGTTATGGGCTGAATTCTGTTTATCCGGCAGAGATTTGATGAATGGATGGTGGGCCTAATGATGGATCCTCTTGGTGGTTCCGCATGATGGGGATCAATCTTGTAAATATTTCGGCGAAACTTTCAAAAAAATGAGATAATGTTTGCATATTTTGTTTAATTTAAAAGAAGATAATTTATTAACCTAATCTAATCAAACCTAAGTGAATAATTTTTAGTAAAGTATTGTTTTTAAAACTTGGAATCAAAAATGCTAAAAACTCCAATTCTTGAAAATATCAAAAAAAGAAAACCCAAAACTTAAAAAAAGAACAATTTAACTACATCAGAATAGCCTACGCCTAGACTCCTTTAGTAGTGCAGTTCTCAATCCTGAAGAGATCGCAAAACTCTGTTTCTACTTTGACCCGCAAAAGCGCTGCCTACGTCTCATTTTTCACTCTCCTCTTATCATCTTTTGTCATCATCTGTTTTGCTTCAAAATGTGGCAGCTTAAGTAGTTATTTTAGCAAATAATTAGCAAGTACACATCTCCTTGCCTCAAACTAACATTACACACCCAAAAAAAGTTTTAAATTCGGTTATGCATGCCCAAAAACTTAATTTTAGTTATTTAAATGGAATACCCATGCACCGCAAGGAGAATTCGTCTCTATAAGAAGGGGGACGCGAGTGAGTCAGATGCTGCCATTTAGAAGAGTTCTGGCTGAACTCAAGCTTTCGCTGGCTGCCGCTGCTATATGGGAAATATTGCTATTGGGTTAAAGTGTAGGCCTAGGAATAACTCAATATTAAAACAGTTTTAAACTAGGTTAGGTGAGATTGGGATAGAAAGTAAAGCAGTTTCAAATTGATTAAGATCTGGGATAAACCAGGATCCATCGGGAGCCATCGGATCCACCATGATCCATCGGATCCACCAGGATCAATCGAATCCGTCAGGTCCATCTGGGTTTGAGAACAAGAGAAGTTTATGACACAGTTTTTTTTTCTAATAAAGAACGGCAAGAATAGAATACCAAATTTAAACAGCAATAACGTTTTCTTTTTTATATTTTCAAGAATATTTCCAAGTTTTCAAAAAAAAAATTAAATTTTGGGCGAAATGGATTCACCAATTAGAATCCATCGCGGGATCCATCTTGAGCATCCATCGAGATCCATCATATCTCTGCCGATTCAACCGATGTTATGTTGTATTTACAACTTTTTTCAAAAACAACGACAACGGGTGAAATTAACCGCAGTTTATAATTTGGAAACAACGTGTACTTTAGATTTGCCTTGAAAGTTAATTGTAAATTAGGCTTCGTGTCCATTCAATTCAATTTAGGTTAATTTTATGGAAGGACAATAATCACTTACCAATTCTCAATTTAGTGATTCTCTGGAAAGGGAAATGACAACAATGAAGAACATACTGATGAAGTCGGACTTGAGCAAAGATTGAAAAAAAAAGGAATAGACGTTTTTTTCTCGGGGTCAATTGAGATTTGTTTGCCTAACCATTCTATATTTTATATGGATAATTTAAAACAAGATTTAAAACGAGGCGTTTTATGAGTTACGAGTGTTAACAAATTTGGATGCCGGAAAATTGAAATCCAATCCATAATCAGGTCACCATTGTATCGCCACTCTCCTGTTTACAAAATGAATTTATTAAGAAACCCGGAAAAGTGGTCTTCTCAGTCATCGGCTGGTATACTACTGGCTGATAGACGGTTTTTGTGTAAATAAAATCAAATAGCACACAGTTGGGTTCCAAAACTATATGGTAGAATCATAAATTCCGATTAGTCACGACAAACTAGCTCTTTTTTTCTAATGTTTCACATTGGGTTGTTAAAAGATATTGATTTTCATCTTCATTTATATGTTGAACGAATAGGAAAGCATATTGTCATCACTCGATTTTCCGATGTCAATAAATTGACATCGGATTAACAACAATATAAACAACTTTGAAAAACAATTTCAACTCAAAAAAGCTCTTTTCTTAGAGAATTTATTTCGTACTGCCGATTTCGCGTACAATGTCGAGTAATTTAAAAAGGAGTTGGAATAAATAATTGAAAATGTTAGGAAAAAATTTTGACTAACAAATGCTAGATGAATTTTGTCAATCAATTATTAACCCGTCATCCTCATACAATAGCCATCCATAGCGGCTTCATGAACAGATTTCTTGCTGTCATTATATTCATCCGCAACCTGCTCCATTTTATCGATGAAACTCATCAGATTTTTATAATCTGCATCCATTGCATATTCTTGCTTATTTTCTATCAGTTCAAAATACTTTTCTTTTCTGTAAATGTCCATTATATCTTTCTGGTCTACTTTAAAGAGAGAATCATTTGTTACTACAGAACCGTCTACCGGATAGATTATAGGCGCATGCAATCCTGGGCCAGAACCAGCACGTTCCCCAGGTTGGAATTTGAAACCCGCTTTGAAAAGGAAATTGAAGCAAGATGTACATTTAGGCTTGGACGCACAAATCACGAGGTAATCCGAATTCACACTTCCGTAATGCTTTGTCCAATAATAATAAATTTGAATCTCGGCGTGGTATAATCTCCCAATGAGTCGTTCCGAACTGTCAAGGGTAGCATTCTGAATTTGAGCTGCGATTGCCTCGTAACTTTGTTTTATATACATTACTGAGTAGCTACTAATGTCAACATCTTTACTATTGTTGATCTTGACCAATTCGTCGTGCATAACCTTGATGTCACCATCATTTAAACCTGCATCGGCGTAAGTGACAGCGTCAAGCGCCTTTCTGAATTCGCTAATGATGTGAATACAAAACCCTCCGGCCACACAGATGTCACGAAATTCGCAGCTACTACAATTTCTTTGCAACGTTCGTCGTACCCTACAGCAACGGTGTTCTTCGACTCGTGAATATTTAGATCGTTAACAATAGCTTTAAGGACTGCTTGCTCCAGTATAGTGAGTTTTGCTGTTTCTACGTTCGGGCAAGGTTGATTTTTATCCCAGGCTGTCCATTCCTTAACAATATCGTTTTCATTAATGGAAGCGTTGTTGTTTTTCAAATGGCCCGCCAGTATGGTGTATGCTGTCTTGCGGAAGTCCGCGTTTCTATGTATTGTGGCAACATATGATAACCTCCATGCCACTGCTTTTGCATCTTTTATCTGTAACAATTCAGAAACATTATTAAGACTTTCCACAAACGTTTAGATATTTATTATCACAATGTGTGTGTATGGATGTATACAATCTCATCTCGATGCCTCATGCACGAACTTAGTCCGCAAATTGAAAACAAGATGAAAATCTTCACACCGAGGGAAAAAGTAGACGACATGCTGGGTTGAACTATGCTGATACAACAAACTATTACTTATGTAAAGCAAACACCACTGACTGTGTGCCAAATGAATACTGGAGTTCGTGCTTTTATACCAGAATCATCAAGGTATGTGTGTGTAGATAATGACGGAAATGAGTTACGAACACAGAAAAAATACTTTAGCTCATACGGATATGAAAGTGTAGCTTGAAGCTCATTAGTCACTATTCAGCATGAAAAAGGTTATCGTAAATTTCCAAATTAACCCCCTGGGGCCTTAATTAATTTTTGGGGTCCGAGGGGAGGGGCCCTATTAGGGAATGGGGGCTTATTAGGAAGGGGGCCTCATTTCATTCTTTTTTCGAAATTGTCTGAAATAAGGTTCGCTACGGTCAGATACCTTGAAATTGATCCCAAATATATTTCTCAAATATGGTTTCAACGAAACTCAAAGAATTGGATATATTCGTTTGCATCGCCCGATAGTTTGCTTGAAATTTTGATTACAGGCAAATAATTCTAAATGACTCAATTAATTCCAGTCAATTCATCTATTTTAAAACACATCTAATTGTTGATGAATACACTACAAATTTTAGCCCAAGAAAAAAACCTGACATTCTTTTATTTATAAATGATGCAAAATTATATAATTCAATTTTTTTCAAAATTTATCTAAAATTGCAAAATTTTCAAAGATTTTTGTTAAAAAACTAAAATTCGTTTTTATACCGCTGTTTGTTTTCACATATAAGAAACCCAGCAAAAACAAAACAAAATATGATTCTTAGCTAATTGGAAATAAAAAGTAAAAAGCTGCTCTTAAAAAACGAACTTGGAATTTCGGTTCAAATATTTTACGGAATCTTACTTTTTCTAAAATCGCCGGAAATGTTTACAGGACAAACAAATTCCGTTTTCTGTAAGGATTTTGTTCAATTGTTGTCGCTCTAATTCCTTTGACTACTAACAACTAACAACTAATCTAACAATATACACCTTCAGAGCTTGTTTTTAATGACGTACTAATACTGGATCTAAAATACAAACTGGCCGGGTTGCCCCATTTGTGTTTTGAGGACATTGGCTAGATCAAACTATCAATTTGCAGAATCATTGCAGGCCAATTTAATTGCAGTAACGTTTTGAGCAATTTGATGGCACTGATGAAGCTGAATTCTGGCGAAGGGAAGCAGTGATCGACAGCTCTACTAGTCTCTTTTCAATGGCAGAATGTTTTTCAGGGTGGAACGTTATGCATGTCGAAGCCAACTGCAATTTTGCTGATATGAGCTAGAAAAAAGGACATTAACGGTTAAGTCTGAATTTCTCAAGAAAATTGAGTTTGAGCCATTTTACATAAAGAATTCGTGACAATAAACACCTATGGGCTGGAATTTTGAAATCAGAATGGTAATAAACTCTGGAACTCTGTTATGAAGAAATCTATTTGTTGTGGTCACGAATTAGAATAACCGCGACCAGTATTCTCGAAGCTAAGCTAGCATATCTATAGCTCACCAATTAACATAAATCTCCACCCAATTACGCAAGCTTCTAAATGTACGGTGAGGTTTCTACAAGTAATTTCACAATATACACTGTTAGGGCTTGTTTTTTTATGACATTTTATATTAAATCTACAATTCGAACCGGCCCAGTTGACCGATTTGTGGAATGTGGACATTGGCTAAATGAAACTATCATTTTCCCGAATCATTGCAGGCCACCTTAATTGCATTAACGTTTTGAGGAATTTGATAGACCTCCCGAAGCTAAATTCTGGCGAAGAGAAGTACTGATCGACAGCTCCACTGGTCTATTTTCAATGGAAGAATGTTTTTGAGGGTGGAATGTTATGCATGTGAAAGCCAACTGCAATTATGCTCATATGAGCTAGAAAAAAGGATATTAACGGTTAAGTAAGTTCTGGTGAGGAGAAGCAGTGATCGACAGCTCCACTAGTCTCTTTTCAATGGCAGAATGTTTTTCAGGGTGGAACGTTATGCATGTCGAAGATAACTGCAATTTTGCTGATATGAGCTAGAAAAAAGGACATTAACGGTTAAGTCTGAATTTCTCAAGAAAATTGAGTTTGAGCCATTTTACATAAAGAATTCGTGACAATAAACACCTATGGGCTGGAATTTTGAAATCAGAATGGTAATAAACTCTGGAACTCTGTTATGAAGAAATCTATTTGTTGTGGTCACGAATTAGAATAACCGCGACCAGTATTCTCGAAGCTAAGCTAGCATATCTATAGCTCACCAATTAACATAAATCTCCACCCAATTACGCAAGCTTCTAAATGTACGGTGAGGTTTCTACAAGTAATTTCACAATATACACTGTTAGGGCTTGTTTTTTTATGACATTTTATATTAAATCTACAATTCGAACCGGCCCAGTTGACCGATTTGTGGAATGTGGACATTGGCTAAATGAAACTATCATTTTGCCGAATCATTGCACGCCACCTTAATTGCATTAACGTTTTGAGGAATTTGATAGTACTGCCGAAGCTAAATTCTGGCGAAGAGAAGCAGTGATCGACAGCTCCACTAGTCTATTTTCAATGGAAGAATGTTTTTCAGGGTGGGATGTTATGCATGTCAAAGCCAACTGCAATTATGCTGATATGAGCTAGAAAAAAGGAAATTAACGTTAGGTTTAAACCTTCTCAAGAAAATTGGTTTTGAGCCATTTTATGTAAAGAATTCGTGACAACAAAAAACTAAGGGCTGGAATTTTGAAATCAGAATGGTAATAAAATGTGGAATGCTGTCACGCACAAATCTGTAGTTGTGATCACAAATTAGGATGACCGCGACCAGTATTCTCGAAGCTAAGCTAGCATATCTATTGCTCACCAATTAACATAAGTCTCCAACCAATAACGCAAGCTTTTAAATGTCCAGTGGGTTTCAACAAGTTAGTCTCACAAGATACACCGTTACAGCTTGTTTTTTAATGACGTAGTGTATTGGATGTTTAATTTGAACCGGCCAAGTTGCTTCTCTCTTTCCGCACCCCTAAAAGTTAGATATGAATCAATTGAAAGATGTAACCTTAAGCTTAAACGATTTTTACTGAGACTAGCAGAACGTGCCAGTCATTAAGGACTGTTTCAAAGTTCACTAGACAATCAAAAATTGTCCTCGCTGAGGATACTTCAAAACCAATAAATATCCCTTCTAATTATCAGATTTCACCAACTGACGCGGAGATTTTAGACTTTAATGAGAGGTTATAATATTTAGGTATTGCTTCTTTGTGAATTTAGTGTCAAAAAATTATTGTTTACTATGGAGTAAACTAATTCATTGTAAACTTTTACAAAGTTTACAATGAATGTACCCCTGTTCGAATTCAAACAGATGGGTTTTGTGATTCTCGTCACAAAGCTGACCTCTTTGCAGAAATTGGATCCAACAACTAACAAGGGAACCTCTTGACCTGCCGGTCGAGTTCAACGACTTGGGGTACTTATATTAGGTTTACTTTACTAATTACTAAATTACTTTAATTACTTATAATACTTTAGTTAACTACAATACAAATTGATTAATATCCATCTTCAGATCTATCTTTCGTGTTGGTATGTGCATAAGCTTCAAATGATTTCTCGATCAATTCCGTGGGTATCGACTCCCATGCATTTTTCACCCAGTTTAGGTTTGGTGGGAAGTTGGTTTGGACCTTTCTGGGCTACAGTTGTTCTCCTTCTCAGAGATAACTTTTTTCTTTTGAGAAAACTATCCAGCCAGCCAACACTTGCTTTAAATTCTCATTTTGAACCTGGGTAATTCCTAATACTTGTATCCATTTTTACAATTAATTCAATTCAAAAGTAAAGTAAATGTATCAACTGAAAAAAATCAAATTCACATCCAAAAAGAAATTCTGAAGTGAGTAGAGGATTTTGAATAAATTCCGACATTTGGAGCAAGGAAAACTGTGGATTGAACTGGAAAACAGGATTTTTGACCCGGGAGTTATTTGAGACCGGGAGGTAACCACTCCACGGGCTCCGGTGACCAGGGAGTTAATCAAAACCTGGGAGCTAATTGAGACTGGGAGTTGTTCAAAAATTTACGGTAGTTAATTTTGATCATAATGGCAGCAGGGAAACCGTCGCACGTCTCTATAAAAACACCGTCATCTGATCGTCAAAGTCACTGAAAGTTCAGAGGAAGTGATGGTAAAGTGACGATTGTATCATTTTGGAGTATACTTTCGTCACTTTAAGCACCATGAGGAGATTGCATTTGGCAATTGAAAGCATTGGCGCTCGAATTTTGATATTTTAATAATCTTCAATTTAAAATAAACAGCTTTGGTTTAAATGCTGCAAATTTGTTGCAATTAATTTTTTAGAGTAAGTGACAGTTGAGAAAAAAAGAAAGTCTTCTGAGAATGGAGAGATAGTTAAGGCTTCGGGAGCTGGATTTCGAAGAAAATGTTAGTTCTAGATACAAATATTTCAGTAACTTACCATGCGTGCTGGCCATGTTAAATGAATTTTTCGAATATACGCTGCCCTCGCGGATAAGCCGTGGAGTCCCAAATTGATAAACAAAGCAAGCTATAAGCCTCGACTCGTACCTAGGGATTTAGTGTTACAGCCATTTCACTATAACGCATCAAAAAATGTATGGTTTCAAAATTTTGCCACGAACTTCATGGCAATGTACAGACGGGTACGGCGTACTCAAGTTACAGTCGGGGCCGGAGGAATCACTTGTCTCCCAATCGTATACAACGCGGTGTAAGGTGGATTGTTTACAATTATGAAACCGATTTGTATACAAAATATTGGAGATGAATCTCTTCCCCGCTCCTCCTGTCCAAACGTTTGGACAGAGGGCGGGAGACACAAAAAAATCGCTCATTGGGAGAGTTGAACCAATACGGGTAGGTTTTAATCGACCGAACATTAATCATAAAGTGCCAAACATTTTTATTTGAATCTGCCGATGTCATAAAGTGCCGAACAAATTGAAAAAAGTCGAACATTAATTCGGTTCTGCCGAACAATTTTGCCCCGACGCTACAATAAAACAGGAGCTCTTGATAAGTGAAACACGATTTGGCAATTCGTGATTATGCCTGATGTTCGGCAGTTGTTGTTTTATAGCATAATACTTTTGTTTAAATGTTCGACACTTTATGACATCGGCAGATTCAAATAAAAGTGTTCGGCACTTTCTGATTAATGTTCGGTAGATTATTATTTCCCCGAACCAATACTCCTCTTTACCTATTGTGCTTTTTAATTCTGGGCTCTACCAACTGTACCAAGTGTGCCTTTTTGAGTTACTTTGAAGAAAAAGAAGTTGATGCTTGAATCTTTCGTAAAACAGCAGGTCACAAAGCCAAAACTTTACTTGGCTTGTTTGCAATTATATCGGCAATTGGTACAGCAAATGCTTCTACCTCCTTTGCGTTTATATAGATTTCGGTGTTAAGGTTCGTATATCGCTCGTCAATAACTGTCCCTAGAATACCTTGACCAAAATACTCCGATTCTTGCCAAAACTTGAGACATAATCAAATTAAATAGATTGACAATAAAGATTTTTAACTCTCGACTATTATATTCTCTTCATGTTATCAAAAGGTTTTATTACAACAATTGGATTATTGTTTAATTGCGTTTTAGTAAATCAGAAAATTGAATTAAAGTAAATCAAATGAGGATGTGCAAGTCGTTCTGTACAACGGCTGTACATCCAAAATGGCTGGGAATCTTTTCTTGTCCAATCATTCTTACCAAATGTGTGTCTGTACTAAATTCGCTGTCCAGTTAATTTGAGAAGGCTCATACGATTAGACACATTTTATCGTCTCCTTATACTCTTTCTGTCCAATTCATTGGACAGGAAATGGTTGGACAGAGATTGTATAAGGGCAGAAACCACCGGGGGTATTGCGGGTAAATCGTTAGCTTAGGTTGGGTTAGGATAATTTTATATGCTAATTTTGGCCGAAGATAACATTTACGAAATGCTCAAACAATTCTTCCTAATTGAATTTTAATTACTACGTAAAGGTCGAACAACTCTTCTCATTTTAGCAGCTAAACACATCGACTTCATTTTTCAGCAGACGCTGAGTTGATTTTGGCGAGAGTTAAACATGTTTTCAGCAGAACGTTTTTCGGATATTTTTCTGACAAAGGAAAAGATTCCATTGAATTTATTTTCAGAATATTTCATTGAGAATAACATGTAAAGGCCCGTCTGCCCCGTCGTGTCTTATTCGAGTGATTCTATGATCAAGAGCTCTTAAACGGATGAAAAATTAGTTTTGTTGATTTTTTGAAAAAAAAAACAACCTTAATTTCATTTATTAAGAAAAGTATAAAATTCAATCCACAAGAGTGAAACTAAGCCTGTTGGTATTCCAAATGCGACTCAAACTGTCAATGAATTTAGAACGCGCTTTTATTCGGAGCAGTTCATGTCAATCAAAAAATTACGTCCAAAGAAATAAGAAATTAAGTTTCAGTCCTTCCTTGTAGCTACTATTTGAAACCCGAATTAAATAAATCAATTCCAAAACAATAAAAATATCATAGATTTTAAACTGTGTAAAGGTGTTTAGATTTCAGCATATCAATTATTAGATTTTTATACACTTTTGACATTCCAAAGCGTGGATTTCAACCATTAACAGGGATCGTCTTCAGAGAACAAAACTCAATTGGAATTGGCGTAATGCATTTGCAAATTGGACTACAAAAGTAATTGTCCGCTTTCAGGGAACCTGCTAATGCATTTTTGCCTCTTGAAACAGATAAAAATGGGCTGCCTTCGGTCGATCGGACTCATTTTCATTGCAATCTGGACTTTGCCAGGAGGTGAAAGTGTGTTTCAACAGATCAAAAACAACTTGTTGGATAAATGTCTGACAAATCAAGCAGCCCCTCCGCCAAATAACGGAGGCCCTGTGGACACGGAAGCCTGCAGCAGTACTGACGATGAACTATGGGAACTGGGGACGGATGGTACGATCAATAGTAAACTCGATGGTGGTTGCCTTAATTGGCAACAGCCAGACCCTACCCGTGACCCAACTCCTGATGCGGTGCCTTGCAACGGACAAGACAAGCAGCGATGGATGACGACATCTGACGGACAAATTAAAAACATGGCAAATGGTCTTTGCCTCGGCACATACCACAACGAGTTGAGAACTTGTGAAGCTAACTCAATGGGGCAGAAATGGGCATTCGTTGATGTGGAAGCAGCAGCGACAAGCAATGACGGCAACTACTCACCCAATGCCAAGGGTTACTACAGATTAAGAAACGTTGGACATCTAAAGTGTCTTACCGCCACGGACTCCACTGCTTACTTGGACGACTGTAACTTCGATGAAAATCAAAAATGGCGTCGGACCAAAGATGGCCATTTGAAAATCAAAGGATCAGATCACTGCCTTCGCCAGGGAAAGACCAACTCAGACAGCAACATTTCATTGGCCAAATGCAAAGCAAAGGCACATAACCAATTGTGGAATTTGAAGAGCAACGTTTACAAGAATAAAGCATCGGGTGGCTATTTGACGTCGAAAGAGGGGCCGAATACAGAGGGCCGAATCACACCAGTGTATGCCGCTAAGCTCGAAGCTCCAGGGGGTTACAGTCAATTTGAAAAATTCTAAATTTATTAAAACAAATATTACAGAAAACTGATGTTTTACGAATAAAATTTTTCTTTGTAACCAACGTAAAATGGTTAATTTTTGTGATTACAGCGGCTGGCGATGGTTCCGGCAATCCTTCTTGACAATTGCAACAAATGCAAAAAAGGACTCCAATCTCTGTAACGATATGCTTTTTCAAGCGCTGGAGCTGAAAGTAGTTGAATTTGGTACGGATGTCACCACACCGTTTTATCATCACTTCTGTCATCCAGGAAATGATTAGGGCGTTAAATTGCATTTATAGTTCATCTCGCCTGTTTAGTGAGGAAATGTTAAAGCACCCCAGAGAAAAAGGTATTTTCCCCTAAACTAAGGGTAGTTTTCCCCCATATAGATATTTCCAATATCAACAAGGAAAAGTACCCTAAGCTCGAAGGATTTATTATTAATGTTGTCTTTGATGTACAATTAGTGCTTACCAATTATTCACATGCGTAGTTTCCAATGTCAGTTCGAAAAGTTATTTTTGAGCTGCGAAAGTTTTAATTCCTGCAATCGAAAAAATAACGTGCTTGAAAAAGCTTCAAATTATATATATTTAGAATATATATAATTTTGCACCTATGGAATCTCATCTAATGAGCAATGTGCGATATTAATTCAAAATATATTCTGATCAAAGTAATCACTACTGCCACAATTAACCTCCCAATTATGCAGTTGACGGGTAAGTGTGGCAGCGTCTTGCGCGACACTGTGGCACACCCATAAAAATAGGGGAATAAATCATGACAAAATAAATTCAAAAATCTTGAAAAGTTGAACCTCATAAAATAAATTCAAAAAATTTGGCAAGAAATCTAAATTTTCACAAACATTTTTGAAAAGATGAAAATAATTAACAATTAAAAATTTTTGCGTCACCCCGTTTTCCCATGTTAATTCCCATTAGTAAAACTTTATTGGCAATTCAAAATTTTTAAAATTTTCAAAAAAAAAATTCGAAAAAGCGGCGTTCGCGCCTAATAAAAATTCAGAGGTCATCTGAGGTCATCTGTTGTGCGTGTGCAACATTTCAGAATTTTCTGAGACCAACACCCCTTGCCCTCCCTTTGTAAGTGACAGTTGAGCAAAAATAAAATCTTATAAGAATGGGGACATAATTAAGGTTTCGGGAGCTAGATGTCGAGGAAAATTTTGGTTTTATATTTCAGTTACTTAACCTGCGTGCTGGCACCGTTTAAAATTTTTTTTGCCATATTGTATAAGCTGCCCTCGCGGCGTCCCAAATGATCAACTATACAAGCTATAAGCCTCAACTTATACCTCGGGATTTAGTGTAACAACCATTTCAGTATAACGCATCAAAAAATGTATGGTTTCCTACACACCATATTTCCACGAACTTT
>JAQIYD010000040.1:0-16141 GCA_034699565.1 Anurida granulata
CCACCAAGAAAGGGGAGAAAAAAATCGAAAAGCGGGAAAAAGGTGCAGTAATTTGAGCTAAGGAATCCAGGACAGTGCCTAACAACTGGAGGACTCGTGTAAAATTCAGAAAATTCTCAAACTCCAAATGTATCATGCATGGCATAGAATTAATAGCTGACGTTCTCCAAGACTCCATGGCTCATTTCTAGGGGGAAATTTTGAAGATTTTAATAAAAGGATTTAAGTGGTAGCACAAAAAAGATTTTTCGACCCCCTAGAATTCCCCTAAGTCAAAAACCACCCCAAATTTTTTCATACAAAATTCTAGCGTAAACTATGTTAAAAATATAAATGCAAACATGTATGTGGTGTCGCAATCTACGAAAAATTAATTGAGCTCAAATTGTTACAATTATTGGAAAAAACAGAAAGAGGGGATAAACCATCATTTGTAAAAAAGGGTTTGATTGTTCAATGACTACTACATCAAAAAACTAGCCTTTTAAATTATTTTTTTATTAATTTTGACTTATTTTTAAATTTGTAATATTCAATTTCTTTGAGGACATAACTCAGTAAAAACGCAAATTTTTTTAGTCAAATTGGGAAGAATTTATCTTTTCTGGGGAGGTCAAATCCATGGTAAAAAAATCCGTTTTTGGGGACCGTTTATTTTGTTGTCATATTTTAATTTTAAAAAAATTTCAAAAACTGCTGAAAATACAATTTCTCTAGGTGTGATTTCTTAAAAGAGTTATGAAAATTTCCGTTTTTTGTGTTCATATTTGTCTTAGTAATAGGTATGGAAGTAATAGTAATAATAAGTAAAGTAATAAGTTCAGAAAGGTTCGAAAAAATGGTTCAATTTAATCCAAATAATTTAGTTTAACAAGAATGGAGTTTGACCAGGCAAAGGAGTTTTTTTTAAACATTCAGAAAGATTTAGCCTTAGACGACTAGCGCAACAAATTGTGTATTAATTAAAAAATCTTGTTCTTTCTGAAATTATCAAGTATTCAAAGTGCTGCATAATGTTAACAAAAAAAACTGAACTGAGCTCCATGTGAAGACGGTTTTAAATGAAGGAGGGACTAGGTATGACACCATAAATCCAAAGACTAAAACGCTGACGAAATTTACTTTTTTTTGCTTAAAAAGCTAATAAAAATTTAACTAATTTCATTTTTTTTATTAGTAAAACATTTAGCTAAACTTAATTCTATAACAATTTCGTAGTGGAATTTAACACGCAACCTTCCACTTAGAGGACACAAGGTGTTAAGTTCAGAAAATCCCCGCCAGTTCATGTTCACTAGAAATTACCTCTGCATTTTTCTTTACTTTCCGAGCACATTTTCAAAAGTGTTCCATATTTGAAACCCCTAAACGTTTGTGATTGATAAGTGAGGAGTTTGCGCTTGTGTTTGATTAGCATTAAAATTTAACTAGAAGAATTATTAAATTGTTTTATAAGCATAACAAATATTTCAAGATTGATTTTTCCAATCACCGACCTAAACAACTACGAACTACAAAAAAAATTGATAGCGGGATACCGTGAAGCCTTCAAACTTCCTCTGTTAAATTCCATACGGAATTATTCAACAATTCTGGACTTTACACCTGCACCAACCCATACCAACCCATCCCCCTACACCAGATACTTTAAACAGAAATGTTGCTTCATTTTTAAGGATAAAATATACCCCTTCCTAAAAAAGCAGAACTTATCCAAAAAATGAAAGAAATTCGCGAATCAGACTAGATAAAAACAATTCAAAATATTCCAACTTTTAACAGAATGCCTCCAAAAATAAACGAAAAAACCCAACTCACATTTTATGTAAAGCAATGTATCTAGAACTGTTCTTCGTTGAAGACATGATGAACATGATTCTGGATAAAAATTCCGGAAATGAATTCTTTAATTTTTTATACCAAATTTTGAAAACAAAATTAGAAACGTTCTTTCAAAACTTATAAAAAAACATTCTTTAGACTAATTTAGACCTCTTAAATATGATTTTCAAGATCCGCAATATGTTTTAGGTTTTTAGGTTATTTTTGGATACAGTCTGAATCGCAAATTTCTTCAATTTTTTTTCAGGCATTCTCCTTTTTTCACTCCCCATTTTTAGCTCGTACAAATTTTACTAATCTCCTAGTTCGTATTTCGATTTTGTTAATATTAACTTAAGAAAGTTTCCAAGACTAACAGCTGTCAGCAAAGTACCAGGAAACTTTCCAGGGTGTCGAAGTCAATACACATTAAAGGCTGGTTTCGTTCAAAGAAGTTTGATTACGGCTTTGTATATAGCTCAATTTGGCAACAAGCACGAATGAAAACAAATCGTTCAATACTTCCAGTAATTTTAAATTTGAGTGATTTAAATGTTAGTAATTGAAGTTTTTTTTGAAGGTTTCAATTAAACTCGAGTGTAGACTGTCTGAGCATCCGTTCTTTTTTTGAAGGAATTACAATCCCGGTCTCTCCAATTTCTTCCCGTTTCTCAAGAATGTAGGTGTATTTCTTGGTGAATCTGAAAATACTAACCAATCCTTCACTGCAAATCTGAGCCTCATTGACGGGTGCAGCATTCACGGATTCATCGAATCTAATTTTGAAATGTTGACACATTGTCACAAAATAGATGAAGAAGGAGTTTCGAGTGTAGACTTGTCCAGGGCACGTCCGAAGCCCAACTGAGAATGACAAATACGAAGGAGTTTTCTGTCCCTCTGTTCCCAAGTATCGCTCCGGTCGAAAAACAAAAGGGTCCCCATAAACTTCCTCGTCATGATTTGCATCGTAGAGATTCCCAATGACGACTGTATCCTTGGGAATGAAATACCCATGGAAATCAACATCTGCCGTTGTCGCATGAAAATTCGAGTAGGGTGCTGTAGAAGACATGCGTAGAACTTCCTTCATAAAAGCTACAGTGTAGGGCATCCTGGAAAATAATTTGTCAATTTCGAATTATCAAAACTAAATTCATAAAAACGTTGATAGTGTGATTGTCTGAAACTTACGCTTCCATATCGGCCAATTCGATGAGTCTGCCAAGGGTGGGTCCCATCACATCAACAATCTCTCCAAAAATCTTGGCTTCTACTTCTGGTTTGAGTGCCAAAAATGTGAAGGCCCAATTGAGGGGATTAGCCAGCCCCACAACACCCGTAAACAACATGTTCATGACCGTGCCCAACATGTTGTCATCTGTTAGGAATGTTTTAAGTGGTCATCCAGCAAATGTCAACTCAACTTTGTCACTTGAAATGTGTGGTAGGAGAATGATTCTCCTACCGAATTTAACGCAAACAGGTTTGAGTGGTGACGAATTTTGTGACATTATTTGAGTCTGACAGATGCCAGGGGAGGTGAATATTTTAAATAACTACAAAAATGTGAAAATATAAAACGGCCATATAAATGTTTACCCCCGGCTTGTCGATGAAAACTTGAGTCGGGATCAGTCTCACTTTGCCATATTTTCCAAACAAAGGCTTCGAGCAAATTAGATGGGGTTTCCGAATCCTGTTGTAGACAGTGGGCTTTGCTCAATTTAAGACTCTTCCGACATCTGTCCACAAACATTTTAATTGCACCGTGCAACTTGTCGGCGTAGTATTTCGTTGCAGTTAAGCCCGTCCAGGTTGGAAACCAATCCACAACTTCTGGCATCATCCAAAATGGCGTTCCAATCGGTACCAAAAAGGCTCTAGAAAAAGTCAACCTCACCTTAAATGTAAACTGACCTACGTTTCTTAAAATTCTTGTAAGAAACTAGCTTACTTTTCAAAGTTAGTGATGGCGTCCTTTAGATTAAGCGTTGACTGATAAGAAAGTTCGTGACCTGTGAGTATTTGCCAGGCGTAGCTTGTTATGGGTGCCGTGATTGCCTCATACAGACAAAGGGAGGGTGGTGCATTTTTGAAGTATTCGAGCATATGTTTCAGATTCCACTTCAATACTTCTTCCGTTGAGCGCCGACCAAACCCAATGTCGTTCAACTGTTTTATTGTAAATCTTCTAACTTCATCCCACGAATCGTTTGAGGAAGCCGTGACGCTCCCTTTGAAAAATGTAACTCAAAATAAAATTTTTGAATTTTGAAAATGATAATTTGTTATCCTTACCATGCCCTGATCCACCTGAGAAAGCAATGTATGGCTTCAAGGGCGGTCGAGAATTAAAAACCGGATTTTGAAAGGCTTCTTTCAAAATTTTGACGTCACTCAGCATCACGACTCTGTGCGTACCAATCTTGAGGCCGACAATGTTCCCATATTTCTTCCGCCATTTTGTCATTGAAGTGATGGGGGCATTCCGAAATTCCAAAAAACTCCCAATGAAAGGCAATCCTCTCGGACCTTATTAAATTGTGGGAATATTTTAAGTTTGAATTTAAGTTGAATAATTTAGTTGCAAAATGGCTCCAATGGAATTTAGTTTCAGATTACAAGAAAACAATTCGAGCTTGATGAACTGACGCCGGCAATAAACTCTACAGAAGCAACTCATTAAAAACCAGTTTAGGCTTAAATTTATTGTCCAAATATTTAAATTAAAACCCTATAATTGGTACTAAAAAGTTCATGAAGCTTGGGGTTCAGGCGGCCCCTATTTAATTACCTAAAAATCTGCATATTCCCTAAGTCCGGATTTTTTGTAATTTTTATGGGTTTGATTGAAAATCGCACTTCGCCACTGAATTTTCAAAACTGAGCGTATCTTTTAATTTTAAAACAAAAAATCAATCTAGATCGGGTGTCCCTGAATGAATAAAATATTCCGACAACGCCTGAGGCCGAGAGAAGGTTTCTGACGTCCTCCACTCCCTATTCTTTTCTACATGAGAAACCAAACTATGCTGACCCCTAAATGCTACCAGGTCACAACCTATGTCAAAAAGTCGTCTAGATAAGTTCTTCATCATGATCAGATTATTCTTCACGCCAATTTTCAGCAAAGTCGCACTGTGGGAACTCTCATGTGGACATTGCCCGATTGCCTTTTGACAAGGCTCTAACTTAAAAGGGTAGGATTTTCAAAACTATGGGGTAAGATTTTCAAAATTCCCAACTGCGCAAAAGCTACAAACATCTAAAAACTGATACTGTGAAATGCTTTAACGGTAATGAATGGAAACAAAAACGTGTGGAATTTAACATTCACATTTTACCTGGAGGAAACTTTTTTCCATTTTTAACGTTTTTCCTAAAATACACAAAAACAATTAAAACTGATAAAAGAGAGACTACCACAGGAATTGGATAGGAGGCGAACAGGGATTGGAGCTTATTTTTTAACATTTTCCCTTGAATAACTGAGAATAATTAATACGGGTACAATATTTGAGGCTCTCCCTTTTTATCTGGATAAAATACTTAAAACACTCATATAATTTAGAAACCGGTTGTAAACTGATGTGAAGAGACATAACAATTTATTTAAACGATTAATTAAACCTCCCCTTTAACGTATGCCACCAATAAAATACTATTTTAATGTGTTGATTGATTTAAATTAACAAAAGAACTGGTTTTATGAAGATAATACCTTTTATTTCAACCAATTAAACTCAGAACAAGGAGAATAACCTCCCGTAGTAGTCAGTGGTAAACTTAGCACTAATCTTACTAATTAAAACCAGTTGGGGGATTTGTAACTTTTAAATTTCTCCTTTTTAGTAAAGTTGAGAAGGGAATACTGTTTAGCCACAATTTATTTTTTATTGTCTGACTCTTCCGGCAATTTTTTTTGCACTGTGCGGTCAGTTTAATTTAAAAACTCCAAAATTCCCATATCAACAAGCGGTTTTGTCAACAAATTCACCCTTCATAATCTCGTCAATGAATAACTCCAATGGATTATTTAGAAAATTATAGTATGCAGGGTTCCTTTTCAAGTTTTTATAGCACTTGAAATTTACCACACCATATTTAACCACAACATTCGGGTACCGTTTTTGAATACGAAATTACGGATGCAACTTTCTTTGAACCCCTTCAAAACCTTCTCTTTTCCGTCGCCACAACGTTGGAATCATTCAATTTATTGTACACGAATGGTACCCGTAGGAACAAGTATGCGAGAAAGAGACCACACACTTTGATGTTCCCAACAATGCCCAAACTTAAGCAATTGTGGTTGGACGATAATGGGATGGGAATGGACGATGACCCCGAGGATAATTTCTTAAAATTTATTGTTCCATTCTCTTCAAATCAGTTTCCAAGTTTAAAACGAGTCCAGCTAAGGATTACAGGAAGATGCACTCCATTCGCGTCTGGTCAGTTTGTGTCAGTTGAAGATTTGAAGGCCTGTGACACGGAAATGAAGACAACGTTTGCAACTATATTCCCAAATTTGAAAAAACTTAAAACTGCAGTATACCCAGATGGCTTGAAATATATTCTCCACGAGATGACAGCCTTGGAAGAATTAGACCTGATGGTGTTGACCTGGGGGAGAGAACACAAGTCTGTGTGTGTGGGCGTCAACAATACACTCTCCGGTATTAACATTTCAACCGAGATGAAAGAAGAAAATACCAAAGGACTTGCAGGATTAAAACGTACAAAAGTTATTGAATTTACCTTTTGGTCATTGTCCAATTTTAATGTTTGAATTTGAATTTAGAACTTAAGAAGCTGCGTTTGGATGTGGACACTTGTCAACTCACGCCAGAAACTCTCTCTACATTTACATCACTAAATCCACTAGAATCCTTTTACTTTCGTGGGCCAGAGGTAAGTTGAGTATACTTTATGGCTCTCTTGTATATTCCGAAATTAATTTGATAAGTGTAGATTCCAGAGACGGCTGCAACATCACTGAGGAATACTCACCGTACGGTTGAGCTGAAACTGGGCAATCTTCATTTTCAGAACTCAATTAATACCTGTCAGTAATAATATACTATGTGCAAAGCATTAAAATCTCCTGCAGATTCGCATAGTTTTCTTAGTAAACCAAAACAAACGAAACTGGGATTCGGACGGAGTTTAAACTAAATCACGGAACCAACTATGATCGTCAACACAAAAAAGTATGAAATTTTAGAATTAAGACACCTCCAGAGGAGTCTTTAGGGTTTGGCTTAAGTTTAGTTAAGTTTGGTTTAATTTTGGGCTTAACCCGCTTCCTGTGACAGTTTGCTTAAAAGTCTGACTTAAGTTTTAGTTTTAAACTTAAACTCGTACCACCCCTGCTTCGAAACCTCACAGAATACGATTTAAGCAATAAAGCAATTTATGGGAGATTGCGATAGTGAATTAAGTAGATCACAACCAATGTTTTTGGATTTCCAAATTAACTACTGTTTCTAAAATAAAACATATTCGGCCATAATAATAAGCATGATTAAACTCAGTATATTTCTATTTCCAAATAATTTAAATAAAGTTCGTCATCAAAAACGTTTTGGTCGAACGGTTTTATTTTGGGTAAATAGATCAACAATTGCTCAACATATCATACATCGAATGATTGGAATCTCGGTTGGACCAATAAAATTAAGCTTTTATTACAGCTATAATTTTCAATTTTTAATTTTTAATTTCTAACTTTCAATTCGATTATGCAGTTAAGATTCACCATTTTAGTAATTAACCAATTCATTTCTACATTAACTCATTGAATTAATCATAGAATAAATGGCTAGAGTAAACCTTGCCTTTTGAAGTTTTGGTTGCTAAGGAAGAAGCATATGAGCCCAAAAGTCTTATCAGCCTTACTTTAGCGTTAATTGGAACCTCATTTCTGTAATTTGTCGTTAGAGGAACTCTGCTGGTTGATTTAATTTATCGATGCAGGAAGAAAAAATATAAAAAGTAAATTGTATCTTGGTAGTTACTAATTGTAGTTGCCCGGCCTTGTACATAGTGGACAAACGGGAGAACCAAAACAGTTCAAAATTAATTGTCAAGTATAGTTAACAAACTCAGATTTTGTGCTATACAAACTTTTTTTTAAATTTCAATTTCTAAAAGCAACATAAGCAAACAGAAGGCATCTTACAATGAAGATTATTCTTTTGAGTGCAATTGCTGTTCTCATTGGCCCAATACACTTTGTGCACATGGCGTAAGTCCCCAGCGTTTTAATTTTGGAAAAGGTTTAACCGACATAAAAATAATTATTCCCATAGCGGAAACTACACACTGGAAGTTCAAAAGGAGTACAAGCACCTTCTGGATCGCATGTTTGATTCATACGACAAAGGAATTCGTCCTAACCTTGGAGGTAATAACTTACTTCCCAAATTTTAAAAAAAACTAATTTAATTCCTTAAAAATTGAACATATGGTGTAATAAATTGTGCAATTAATATTGCAGAAACTGCAGTAGACGTTGAGCTTTCTTTGTATATTACGAGCATGAGAGAGATTAGTGAAAAGAATTCGGTTAGTTTATCTCACAATTTAAACTTTGTAAGATTGAACTCCGCGTCTTTTGTTGAATTTTCGTATCCTTTTAATTATCAGAGATTTACCACTACACTCTACTTTCGCCAGAAATGGAATGATCCGCGTCTCAAATTTAAAGCTCATCCAGCCATACAAACTATTCAGGTAATAATGCATGTACTAAATTTAGCTATATAATTTAGCTATAAACTAAATAAATAATTTTTCTAACAGTTTTTTTTTTACATTTTTAAGCTGTACGAAGATCGAATCCAAAAGATTTGGGAACCTGATACATTCGTTGTAAACGAAATAAGTTCCTATCATCACAAGACGCTTGTTCCCAATGAGTTGGTCAGAATTAGTACAAATGGGGACGTTCTAAAATCCGTCAGGTTATTAGAAATATGGAAAAGGAGTTTTTGTAAAATATTTGTAAAACATGAATTTTTGACAAAAGATTAAATTAAAGACAAAAATTAAAAGGCATACTTTGTTGTTACGTTTCAGATATACAGTTACAGCACTATGTCCCATGGATCTCAAGTTCTATCCCTTCGACCGACAAGTGTGTGCGTTAGAATTTGAGAGCTTTGCTGTAACAATGAACGACATTCGGTATAAGTGGGCCAACATTGAAGCTATTGACGTCTTGCCCGAGATTTTCATTCCAACTCATCTTCTGATTGCTTATAACACGGAAGTTTTTGAAATCTCGCTATCAACAGGTTATCCGAGATATAAAAAAAATTAAAAAGTTTTTCGAAAAATTAGAAAACCTGCTATAGGTATCATAATTTTGTAAACTTTTTTTAAGGAAACTACTCAAGGCTCATTGCCTATTTCATGATAACAAGACCTCGTGGACGTTTTTACATGCGGTTCTTTGTGCCAATGATTCTATTTGTTCTAATTTCCCTGGCGTCCTTATGGCTCACAAAAAGGAAATCGGTGGCGCTCATCAACTTGTTAAACGTAAAATTAATCTTTTAAAATAAAATATAAAACAGTGCTGTAAAACCTTGGATTTTGAAAAAATAGATAACTAACATTCCGAAAAATTGATTCTCAGATCCTCCTGATCAGTTTGTTGTACACATACGAAGGGACGGCGGAGTTGCCAAAAATAACCTACATGTCAGCTGTGGACCTGTATTTCTTTATGTGCATATTTCACGTTTTCCTTTGTCTTTTGGGTATATGGTAACAACTATGTTAATAATAACTGAATTATCAGAATCAGCTTTTTTAACTTTTTTTAAAGATGGTCTCATGCAGATCATCGTCTCTGCAGGTGTCGGGAAGAAAAATTCAGACAAACTAATAATTGGCTCTCAACAAACCTCGAGTGTTCAGAACAACGACAGAACCAACAAACCTGTTTCAAGAAACAGTTTCCTTCCAACATGCAACAGAATTTTCAACAGATTTGCAAAGTTTGGCTTGATTGCCACATTTTCATTCTGCAATTTACTTTATTTTTCGTTCTACCTTCAATATCCGGGCATTGGCGACTTTACTCCGGTTACCAAAACAAAAATCTAATTGTGATCCAGAAGTAAGTTTCTCTGGATACACTAAAACCATTAGAACGTTTGTTTTATAATCTAGAAAAAATACCTTGTGCATATTTTCAAAGTAAATTGTTGGCGCCAACTAGTGTTCAGCACTAATTGGTATTTTTAAATATTGACTTCCTTCTTCATGATAATTAAATAAGATCAAGAAGATAATACTAATTATTCGCCTTGCCTGAAAGAAAGTTGAATGGATTTGTTTCGTTACATGCAGGACATGTATTTTCTTTGGAGCCAAAACGGATTACTCGCGAAAACTATGTTGCTAATGAAATTACTCGGCGATTTTAGTTTTATATCCTTTATAATACTTTTCAACAATTCCACGACAAACGTAGTGTAAGTTCAAATACCAGTTCTGAATTATGAGCAATTTTTTTTACATATTCAATTCTTTTTTTTTCAGAGAAACCACAAGGGGTAAGACATTGGCCGGCGGCTACTACGCTGATTTTGATACACTTCTGGATAAGTATGATAATTCTATGCGTCCCGGAATTGGCGGTATGTTAAGGAAGAAATCAAAATATGTTTGCAATGGATTGATGTCTAAATCCGTGTTATTCCTTCAGAATCACCAGTTGTCGTTGGAATTACACTGTACGTAGTTGACATCCAAGAAATCAACCACAAATATATGGTAACTATTAGTCTTGGTCATGATTGACGTTATGATGGTTCCACTTATCGAAAGTATTTAAAAACTAATCCTTAAATTATCTTTTTAGAAATTTGAAACTAAAATCTACTTCCGTCAAACTTGGAAAGATGATAGGCTCCAATTTCAATTTCCAGGAGTCTCAACAATTCAGGTTAAAACGATTCATGTCTCCAACTTTGTTTGAGGTTTATTTAGATGTAACTTTGAAACCACGTAGCTCAACGGAGAACGAGGGAAGAAAATCTGGGTTCCAGATACTTTTATAGTGAATGAAATTATTGCTCCCCAACGACAGACAGTTGGACAAGAAGAATTTGTAAGGATTCGTTCAAGTGGAGAGGTTTTGAAGTCCGGAAAGTATGTCGGTAGTTTGATATTAATTTAGACATCATTTTATTATTACCAGCCTTCCTTTCTTTTCTATTTTTAAAGATACACAATTATGGCCTCCTGTCCCATGGATTTGCACCATTATCCTTTTGACAGTCAACTCTGTAACCTCGAAATTGAAAGTTTTGGTTCAAGCATGAGTGACATTCGGTATGTCTGGCATGCCGGTGCTACGTCCGTCGGCATTTCGGCTGATGCTTACTCTCCAACTCATTTTGTTGTCGGATATCGTCTGAGGGCAAATGAAATTTCACTGTCAACGGGTATATTTTAGTTTGGTATTAGAATTCTGCCCGAATTTAGCGACGTAATCTTCAAACGTAAAAAATTCATTGAATCGTTTAGGAAATTATTCTAGACTTGCTATAGACATCCTTTTCGTAAGGTCAGTGGGACGTTTCCTGATAATATTTTTTATCCCAATGGTCTTCATTGTGCTCCTCTCTTTGGCGTCTCTTTTTCTTCCGAGCAATCGAACAGCCATGTTCATCAATTTAGGAAACGTATAATTTCTCACATAATTCAAAGTCGCAAGAATGAATTAAGTTTAAAATTAATGTTTTAAATGGAATAATGTATTTGATAGATTGGTATCACAAGTGCTTGGTTCGTATCCGAGGGAGGCCGAGATTTGCCAAGTATTTCTTACTACACCGCCATGGACATTTATTTCTTTTACTCCTTCATCCACATTTCACTCTGTTTACTCTGTGAGAGTGAAAGAATAAACTATTTTTAGTTCAAATTCTTAAGTTTAAAATACATATTTAATTTTTAATTTTTAATTTTTGCAGATGGGATTATTACAAATTATTTTACATCCTCAGCCTTGGTGGATCAGCCAACAACCACCACCATTTCTACAAATTCCTCAACTGGACAGATCCGTCGGGTCAATGAAGCTAGGCAATCTAATCCATTGCAAAACAATTCTTTTCTGCTAATTTGTAAATGGACTAAATTGTAAGTTTATAAAGTTTAATGCTTTCTTTACTTTCTGTTTGCAATTACCGTTTTTCCTCCTTAGACTCGTGAAGCTTGGTATTCTTGGATCATTTATTGGCTGCAATTTGGATTATTTTATTTATTATATGGCTCAGATGAATTATCCAGATTTGGTTGCAGTTAAGAGATAGACCAATTGAAGCTAAAAGGGTTGATAATGTTAACTTTTTTATTAAAATTGATAATCCGACTGTAGCCACTGTGTTGAAAATGGGGTCGAGATATCCTACCCGGATAATTCACTACTTCCCATGTAGGTTCTTAAGTTTCTTGTCTGAATCTCAAGGCCTTCCTTATCTCCTTTTATGGTCCCCTGTGAAAGTCCCCGACACTGTTGACCTCCGCTGATTCTTAGGACTGGAATAAATCTGACCCGTTGAATGACTGGATCTCCGCAGACTTTCTCCCTGGTTTTCCCGAATTGACTTCATTTACTAATTTAGCCTAATAGTTTACAGCCAATTAACCTGACGGGAGGAGTTCCTTTTTACACAAAAGTAAAAGGTATTCTGGTCTAACAAAAGGTAAAATCTCCAAATCACGCCTAAAGAAACTCCTCTCTCCACGTCACACTTCCACGTCATCAACTCGACGCAAAACCTGCAACTCACAACATCCAAAACCTGCACTACACTTTTAACACACTGGTACTAGAGGGTGTCCTTGGTACTTCGTACGTGGATTGGTTAGATAAAATAAAGTCATGCCTAATTTAAAAGCGTTTTCCTTCTATGCGTGAATAAAGAATGTGCCGTATCAAAGAACCAAATAAGAAAAATGTCGGAACTTTTTCCGTGTCCCATTTGTTTTCCAGCCAGTTTTAATTAGAAACCAATTATCAGTTCAGTGTAATTGCAATTCTAATTAACTTTGAGGAAACATTGACATAGAGGGCTTCATTAGTGGCAGGAAAATGTTTGGATTAATACCATTTGGATACGTATTAATATTTTCCCCTTCGATTCTGCCTATCCTTTCACAATTGAGTTCAATTCATCCATTCATAGATCAATATGAAGTTATATATTTTCATTCAATGCTTCAGTTTATTCTTCCTGGCGGAAGGCTTGAGCTTAGTTAAAGACTACACAAATATTTTTAATGCAATTTTCAACGCTTCGTATGATAAAGGAATCGGCCCTAACCCTGCAGGTAAATGGAATTTGTTTTTAATCCCACGGCAGTGAATGCCGGCTAACCCATCAATATCGACAATACCGTAAATCCCGAGGTATATGTCACCTCTGCGTATAAGTCGCCCTCGCGTTTAAGGAATGCTATTTTGGCATTGAACCGCCATTCCATGCCATTACCTAAGACAACTTTACCTAAAAAAAATTACCTACGCACGGAATGGTGTATCCTTTCCGTGATAGTCACGGGCTTGTTTGGTTTATTATATAAGTCCCTTCGCAGATAAGTTGTAGGATCCCAAATTGAATAACAAAATAAGCCATTAATTCGCGGCTTATACCCCGGGATTTAATGTATTTTATTCTAAGCTGGATTGTACGAGTGAGTTCGAAATTCTTTAAAATATTGTTACGGATTAATCCGCCATAATAATTAAAACTTCTCCCAAACATTTCAATGTTATGCCATGAATATTAATAGGAGGACCAAACTTAGTTGGCGTTACGGTATACGTTCTTGCTATACCAGAGCTAAACGAAAAAGAATTGGTGAGTTCATTTAATGGAAAATGATCATTATATTATAAATACATTAAGCTCAAAATATTTCAGTAGAAACCTTTTCTTAATTGGTTTATGGCTCCTAGACTTTTACAATTCAATTTTATTTTCGGCAAACTTGGAAAGACGCAAGGCTCAAATTCAAGTCCCCCATAGTAGCCAATATTGCAGTAATTAAATTTATTAATCTTTACTTGGATATTCAAAGGCCGGCAATTTGGATTGATATGTGTTCCTTTGAAGGTATTTGGTGACAGAGTCCGCAGTGTATGGGAGCCAGATACATTTTTCACAAACGAGATATTTTCAGTTCGTCATTCCTTGTTTGTTGATAATCAGTATTTACGGATCGATCAAGAAGGGAATATTCTGAGAGCATCAAGGTCTAATTAGTATTTTTTCTTATTTTTTTTAATTTTTTATCTTTTTTTGACAGCCATTTGTGATTGTATTTTAATTATATATTGTATTAAATCTTTACAGATATACAGTAACTGCATCGTGTCCTATGGACTTCAAGTACTATCCATTTGACCATCAAATTTTAAGACTAGAAATTCGTAGTTTTGGTTCCACATCGTCAAATATTCGATACAAGTGGGATAAGGGGCTCGATTCTGTTGGACTGTCACCGGATTTATCCTTGCCCACACATTCTATTCTTGGACATCAACAAATAGCTGAAGAAATAGTATTCTCATCTACAGGTTAAGAATTATAAATAAATTTCTAAGACCAACGCTTTGCTGAACCCGTTGAAACGATGAACATGAATTATTTAATATAATTTTTAATTTTCAGGAAATTATTCGAAACTTACATTGGAATTTGTGATGGTTCGGTCCATAAGGGGATTTTTCCATCGATTCTTCTTCCCAATGATATTCCTTGTTTCAGTCTCCATGTTGTCTTTATGGATTGCTACTGAGACAGTAGCTACGCTAGTAACATTTATAAGTGTACGCCGATCGTAACTTAAAATTTTCAACGTAATACAAAGACTAACTAATTCCTAGATGGGCTCCGTAATATTGTTTATGACAATGGGAAACTTAGATTTACCACCAACCTCGTATACAACTTCAGCAGACATCTACTTCTTCATTTGTATCGTCCACGCGCTCCTCTGCTTTCTGGGTAAAGTCGTCCAAAAATGCATGGTAATTTCGAAGAATTTACATCTCTGAGATTTGTAGATAGTATTGTGGCAATTTACGTTCAAGTGAAAGACGTTGTGACAGTAAATATTGAAACGACGCCACAAAGGACTCATACGTTCGAAATAACAGAAAATGCAGAACCTAATGACGACATAGCATTAAGTTCAAGAATTTTCGTACGTGACATCACCCTCATTTTTACTATCATCAACACGTACGTTTTCCACTTCATCATTTACTAAACAAAGTTTAGAAAATTAATTCTGTTGTATATGTTATTAATTCAGATTCGTCAAGGCCGGAATTGCATATTCATTTATGCTATGCAATTTAATTTACTTTACAGTTTTTATAGCTATAACCGAACAAAGGCACTACGCTAATCTTATTCCGTTGGATTTGAATAATGAAGGCATCTCCTCGTCGGATGCGCAGTTCGTAAATCGAGTTTTGACACTTATTTTCTAGTTAAAATTTAAACGATTTTGAGATTCCGCAAAAATAAAGCAACAACCTTTGTATCTTTGAATCTTGTTTAACTACAAATTCCTCGGTAAGGAGTTGAGATTTTTAAACACGTCTTTGACCTCGTGGTTTCCTTTTGTTTGAGAACCAGCATTCTTTCTTGGAAATTGGCTTTGGCTGATGCTTCCATCTACCCTCGTCACCCTCATCTCATCACAACGTGAGAAAAAGGGGAAAGGGACTTACTACCACCACCACCAGGTGTCTTGCTTCGTCGATGAATGAGGCCCCTGATCATGCTATCTTTAACCATCGCCAACCACCGCTACTCACCACCACAGAAAAGCCATTGTCCTTTCCTCCACGCGGACTATTATAATTAATGGAAACAAAAACGCTACAGAATTTTAGTTGACTATATTTCCTTTAACAGTTTTGTTTTAATTATGGTGGTAAGAAATGCCAGCAGGACAAGTCTTGATCTAATTAAGTATACTGATTTTTTCATACTGTAGCACTTTTTCTTAATATATTCAATTTATCTATTCCTGGGCGTTTTTGCACATGTCATGAATTAGCTACAAAAGTAAAACTAGAAATACAGTTTGAACGATTTAACCACCGCACAACAGGAAAAGTCGTGACATTTCCAATATCAACGTGTCTTTTTCGTGCAACGTCCAATTTTCAATTGCCGTTTTGTTGAACCATGTCGCATCTTAACCTTCTTTATGGAGCATGTGCTTTTGGATTAATTGGAAACACTTTGAGCTGCATTATATTTAGCCGGTC
>JAQIYD010000041.1:0-16068 GCA_034699565.1 Anurida granulata
ACCCGAAGCGCTTTGTAAAAAAAGGAAAACGAAAGCCAACGGGTTTGGGGCGAAGCCCCAACGAGCGCAGCTCGTAAGCACTAAAATAAAAGGCACCAATGCCGAAAGCGCTAAAAATAAATAGCACTAAAAATAAAAGCATCAAAAATAAAAATATTAGAATTTAAATTAACCATAATGTTTTAAAACTCAAACTGAATGTCTCATTTTCACCTCGATGAACAAGCGGGCCGTAGGCCGCTGCGAAGCTAGGTAGTCGTATTCCCACGCCAATGAGTTGTAAAATTCTGCATTTACTATTTCTTCGACTTACTAAAGCTAATCTTTAACATTGCATATTAAAGTATTAGTGTTAACTACCAAGTATTATTTTCATGTATTTTATATAAGTTTTTAAGTATAATTTAAGTATTAGTTGTATTTTGAAGTATTATTTTTTTTTAAACCCCGCAACACTTTCTGCCAAGCCTTCAAATACTATGAAATTAAATTAGCAGGAGCATGGAGCAACCGTGCAAGTGGTTCTAGTCTCCATGTCCTCCATCCTGTGTATGTGGATGCAAACCATGGAATACTATGGGAATTCTAGGCACCCGTATACTGTGCCATATACCATATACAATTCATAAGGAAGAGACACAGCCAGATGGGAGGGTCGCTTATTCATCCACTGCAAGAATGGTCAACTCTGTACAGGAGTATGCATGTGAGCTCTCTAATGCACTGAATGCCCAGGCAGGCAATATACCAATAAATTGTCGCAAATACTGCTCATTTTATCAAGTTTTGGGTTCATATTCATCATAATCATAGATGTAAACTCGTGATGAGGTACAGCCTTTGAAATTTGACTTGGAAAATTTGTCAATTCTTAGTCTGAACTTTTGCTTCAGAAATATGTATACTTTATCATAATGTTCTGTTTTCATTAATTAGCTACGAAAAGAAATAGTAATTCTAATTTTTAAACGGGATTTGCTTAATTTTTTCTGTAAAATTATAATTGCTTATCATAATTTAAATATAATTTGCCGGCGTGCGTCTGAAGCACCTACCAAAATATCAACCAAAATTACCAAAGTGAAAATTGTTGTGATCAAATTAGAAATAATCCCAAAATGGATAATGTTTACCCTAAATTGGATACCACAAATTACTTATTTCTTTTTATTTCAGCGAGCGAAAGGAGAAATTAGATTCAAAATGCAAGAAAATGTTTTGGAATTAAATACATTTTAAGCTTGTCGCATCACCTGCTCAGCAATGCCAGGAAAACCGAGATCAGGATAGAGCGGTTTGGGGTAAATCAAAGCCTTTCAGTAGAAAGAATTAAATACATATAAAAAATGTTTCATGCCTGCGTAACCTAATTCACTCGCAAAAACTAGGAGCCCAAATAAAATGCAGGTTCCCCAGATACCAAACATTGATATCACCTTACCATCCAGTTTTAGAGTTTTTGGGGACAACTCAAATTCAGCGATAATTTCTTTTTTCTTTTCATCATGAACTTCATCGAAAGCTATTCTGTTGTACCAGTCGTTCCAAATGTTAATAATTCCATGCTGATTCAAATGATGAAATTGCCTTGACACATTAGCCCAAAAAAGTTCAGCTGTATAAGTTCTGCCTCTTAGAAAGATCCAACCATTCGCATATGTTAAAAAAGACGTTTTGGGTAGGCTGTACTCGCCTGTATAACTTCCAGAGCCACGTGCATTTTCGTATCTAGTGTTCAGAATTAGCCTTCGTACAACTTCATCCCTTGCAACGATGCCTGTTTTATCACACGTGTTTAGTAGTTTCATGAATTCTTGCAGGCCCCTTTTTTGAGTCCATACATCAATCCATCTCATGATGATTCCGTTAGGGGGCAGCACCTGTTTGGATTTGTATAATGAACCATTAATCGCTACGTCCAAAGGCATCACATGCTCCCACGTTCCTGCACCCCGCGCGTATGATTTCTTCCCATAGTTGTCACAATCAGCCACCCCGAAGCCTGGATACGCTTTGACATGCTGAAGAAATGATTTTTTATAAGGAGGTTTATTCTTGCAGCCTTCCCACGACGATGGCGGAAGTTTCTTCGTTGGCGGTTTTCCTTTCGCAATGCATTCACAGACTACTGGATCAAACTGAAAACCTTTGGACGGGTCTCCGGTTAAATTGAGTGTTAGTAAAGTAATCGGGAATCTCATATCAGGCGACCAAATAAAAAACGTATCCAGTTGGATTAATTCATTGTAGGCGTGTCGTGGTTTAAGAGGTGCAAGAACGTATGATGTAAAGAGGCCCCTGTAAGCGTTCACGATGACTACCATAACTATCAGCCAAAGCCCAAATACCAACCGAAAAACAAAAGTCCCTTTTCCCAGGTTGGCTTCTTTTACGTTTGGGGAAACGTCAAGAAGAATGTTGAAAGATGATGACCAAATTGGCAAGATGAATGTTGAAACAAGGTTTTTGTCAAGTCCTTTAGCTCGCAGTAGGGTTACAATTGATGCAGGTACAATTAAAACTGCAAATGACAAGATCCAAATCCAACTTCGTAAGTTATACGCTTGAATATAAATTTCAAGTGGCCCTTGATAGTTAACTCCATCACAAGTAGCAAATTTAAATCCTGATACTGTCGTCTGTATTATATTTTCAACGGGTCTGTCAATCAGAAAATTTTGCATGTAGGATCCATCCAGCTCTTGAAAACCAGCAGTCGGATCTGCGTCGTGCTTAATAAGCGGCAGGTCGCGGTAGTATATAGTTTTTTTATTGTAGCCCGAAGCTGGTCGTCCCACAGCCAGACACGCTTTTGTGTGAGCAAGAAGATGGGCGTACACGATGTAACCGACAAACGACCTGGCAGGAAACGAAAGAAAACGGTTGAGAGAAAACCGAAACAGAACGGTTTTTAAAACATTGAAATGGAAGCGAAACGAAACGGTTTAGAAAAAAAGAAACAAAGTGGTTTTTAAAATCTTTAAACGGAAATTGAACGAATCGGTTTGAACCGCTTCAAAAGCTATTTTAGCACACCATTTTTATATTTTGTCAACACCGTTTCAAAGAAGTTTAAAACGTTCAAAACGTTTTAGTTGTTAGGCCACACAAAACGAAACGAATCAAAACCGTAACGAAAACGACGCATTCCTACCTCGCTGTTCGATCCGCTAATGCTTCCGATGTTAATATACGAGGAATGAGATTTTTAGCCTCGAATGGGGTACCTAAATATTTTTTTACGTCTTCTGGTGTGATGAGAAATTCATGTTTATCATTGCAATTACTGTAAACATCAAAATAGAAAGGTGTGGTTGAAAGCTGTAGGCGCTGCTGATGGAAACAAGTCAAAAGACTAGTTACTGAGCAATTAACACCACTTCCAAAGAGATAGGAGTGGAGTCCACTAACTTCACTGATGATATAACTCTTTGCTACTACTGGGTTCGGCACAAGAAAAAAATAAATTGTTGGTCCTCTGCAACCCTGTATGTATTTGCTCGGCTTGTCGAAAATTAAGATATGTGTCAAACCAAACTGAAGGTAAGGATAATTCTCTGGGTCAGAATCAGTGCAAATTGAAGTTTTCTCTGCTTGAGCATAAAAAAGAAAAAAGAAAACATAGTGATCAAATTGACGAACAAAACCAAAAAACTCCACGTTTCCTTTTTTTCTTATCAACAGGCGCAATGATTGAAGGTCAGACGGACTTTTCTTGGCAGTTTTATTTGTACCAAGAATGAAAATTGGAAATTTTGGTGGTGTGAAATTGAGTGGCTTAGTATTTTCCAAGATAACACCCACGCCGAATTTGTTGTATTGTTCAAAATAAAAGTTCAAATTGGGAATAGCTGAATCTTCAGAATACACTCTAAAAAAGTTTAAGAAAAACAGAAAAGTTATGCGACAGGACCCGAACATCGTGTGTGGCTTGATGACGGTTTGATGACTGCTAAATTTTTGTAATAATTATGCCTTTCTATAAGAAAAATATTTTTATGCTGGAAACGTTTAGAAAATATTAATGACTGAAAATTATTTCAACTCATTGGTTAAAGAAAAAAAGGTGAATCAGAGGTTTGCATGTTGTCTCCTGAGTTGATTGCTTCAACATTTTCTACCGTAAATCTTCTAATAATAGTGAACCAGCAAAGCAGAGTTACAAATTCCACCCGTCCGTCCAAAGACGTAACGGACTCGAACCAAAAAGAAATGAAACGGTTTCAAAAAAATGGAATGAATTGGGTTAGAAGAAAAACAAAACGAAACGGTTTTAAATATATTGAGAAGGTACTGCAACCAAACGTATTGAAACGAAATGAAGCGGTTTAAACTCTTAATCCCCTACAAAAGCACTCTTTCTCATACTTTCATCAAAACCGTTAAATTGTTTTAAACGTTTCCAGGCGTAACAGAAAATAAAACTACTCAAAACAGTTTCAAGAAATCACAAAAAAAAACGAAACGGTTGCAACGCCACGTTTTACCCCTCCACTTTTACACAATCTATTATATTTCATCAAGTTTCAAAGATGTTCACGTTTTCTCGCTTGGTAGTTTTTCTTCTCTTGTTCGGTTTCAAAATATTGAGATTATTTTCTATTTCTTTAATATTATGTGAATAACTGGGTTTCATATGAAAATTTTTGTCCAACGTTAATGCGGGAGACCGCGTTCATCTCACCAGCGCATTTTATACTGGAAGCTTGATGCTTTAGTTGTTACGCGACAAAAATTCTTCTAGCTTTTCAAAAAATGCTTACTGCTCATTGAAATGTTTACTGAAAGGATAAGTCTTCTGTCAGGAGATGACTAAATTTTATCGGAATAGTAGAAATTAAAGTTGAGTGCGGCATATATGTAAAATATGAAGTGATGAATATTAAATTGTTTTCTGATGTTTTCACATGTTTAATTAATTAAGGAGCAAGATTTTTTTTTTTACACTTTTGAATATTTAATTCACATTTTTTGACACTTTTAAATATTTAATATACGTTTTTTTACACTTTTAAATATTTAATAAACTTTGTATTACACTTTTGAATATTTAATAAACATTTTTTAGACTTTTAAATATTTCTTAACATTTGATTGTTTATGTTTTCGTTTGTGATCTTCGGGCCCGATCATTTTGTCATATTTGTTGTTGAGAAAAAAGAGAATTCCACGATTTGACTGATCGACAGCTTAACTTTTGTAATGCTTCTGTTAACACTAAATTTTTTCGATTTTGTACACCTTCATCTTTTGTTCTGAAATTTTTCTGAAAATCTAAAAAAGCAAATCCACTGAAAATATCCTTTCCTTTGAAATTATTTAATTTCATAAACATTTCTTCTTTCTTGCACATTTATATTTCCAACAACTGTCCGCGTAAGATCAAATTCATAATCAGGAATATGGCTAATCTTAGCACATTGCTAATTTTTTGATTCATTTGTATCGTATTTTATATCACTGATACCAGCTCTACATAAACGGATGAGTTAAGTTCGTAACCATCAATCAATTAATTGTTCATAAAAAGTGTTTTTGACTTGTTTTGATTAAAGTGTTTAATTTTATCCTTAAAAGACTCAAATGCTGCCGAGACAAATGCCAAATAGAATGAGCTTATAGCCATCATCCATAGATATGGAAATTCCATATCTTCCAATGCCCTAACACGAATCAAACTTCATCCATTTCCATTCAACTTAATCGACTTAATCCTTTTTAATTTACGAAACAATTTTCAATTTTATTGTAACAAACATTCAAACACAAAAATATTAAGAGCCAATTTTGTTAAGGATACCACTAATGTAAGGGTGTGATTTAGTGTAGCCTAACTAATCTGAAATCTTCCAAAAAAAAGTCCGACTTTCTGTGAAAATTTACTATACAAATAAATCCAATTTTACTGAAAGTCGCCGGCAGTTTACGGTAACTTGAGAAACTGTTTTATTTGAGTTATTGGCACATCTACAGTTTAGGTTAACTTTATATTTACAAAGTGTCTGAAACTTGAACCCTCTCGAAATGAGAGACCTTGGAAGGCAGGCGAACGGAGTGAACTTGTGGTTCTCTTTATTTTGCTTTCTTTATTCAATCTTTATTAAGTAGCGTCAGCTACAGTTTGGGTTTATTTTCAATACTTAATGTTAGACCAACTAATGCCGATTAATTATAAAGCGTAAATGTTGCAACTTAAAAAAGATGATTAGATAGTCATAATATTAAAAAAAAACGAATGAGTCCTAATTACATAAAAACTTAACCAATTAGTAACATTAATTTCAAATTAATAACAATTAAGAAAAACAAAATTATGAAACCTTAACCTTAGCCTCATTGTGGCAGCTGTGATGGCTGAGCAGCGCCAATAATCCCAATCCCTTCGACGTGTTCCCGCAATATGTCCCTCGACCATTTAATGCAGTTTGAGACACAGAGTCTTTTGAACAGTGTCCTGTCGAACTTAGAGGTAAACAGCTTGAGAATGGTCTCGTTGTCCGGATCCCACGCTCCAAGACTCCCGATGATGAGATAAATTAGATGACATAAATTGGAAACCCGATTGCCAAGTCTCATACAACCGCAGTTAATAAATTACGGTTGCCTACAGTTGAACCAGCATATGCATTATTTCCATTTTGCGCAAAGAATAGTGAAACACTGTTTTCAAAAGTTGACATCGCTTTAGCCTGTGTGCTGGTTTTAGCGGGACTACTCACAGGTAAACAATAATTCGTTAACTAGAGCTAAGTTTAATTGTTTAATGTATATACGCTATAATGCGATATACTTGGATTATGTTAATATCATATATCATATCATATTAATGTCATATATCATGTCGTACAAGTTACCGTCCCACGGTGAACAATTTGAAATTTGGGTTAGGTTGAGGGCGCAGTAGCTTAACTGTGTAATCTAAAGTAATTTAGATTACACAGTTAAGCTACGGCGCCCTGCTTAACTGTGCAATCTAAATTACTTAACTGAAATTAATTGTATAAAAACTAGTCTCACGTGGATATGTAATTAAAAGTAGGCGTCCTCGTATTCATGTGACACAGAAGCTTGCAAAAAAGTCAATCAGAGCGAATTAGTTTAATGAATTATGTTAATTAAAAGATACATATTTATGTGAATGTTTTTGAATTCTTAGTTTTGAAAGCATTTTAAAGTACAGCTGGACAAGTTTCAAGTAAATAGCGCAAGTGCATTGCGAGTAGCTGCAATCCCAGTGAAGTTTCATACGTCGTGCACAAGTGGCCATCCATATCCAGAATGTCATATCCAAGTTCGAGGTCACCAGTTCCGTCTTTGGTGTCGATTGGAATGCAGCCCTTTTCTGTGTTCATCCAACTTATCAGTTCCTTTATCCAATCGGCTCGCAAAAAGTTTGGATAACCAACCAAAGCGCAATTCGCAGCTGAAAGTAAGTTCAATTTAAAAAAAAAGTTCTTGTTAAATTGCAACCAAGCAGACTACCATGAGCAAGAAAAATTGCTTTATATCCAGACGGATAGTTTGCATTTGCAATGGCATTTGCTTCGTCGCACACTTTTGCGCAATGCTTTTCCATGACAGATTTCCATTCGTAATTTGGGAATTTTTCCAAAAATTTTACCTCTCTAACGCATTCGAGCTGAAAAATTATAAATCTTGCAGAGTAAACCTTTTTAGAATTCTAAACCCCATGAAAGAATAAAGTACGAACTCTCATGGCAGTTTTGAAGAAGATGATGTTGTGATCAAGAGTTGTAATCTCCGCAGAGTAGTCCAGCAGTATGTCTGCGCATTTCTGACTCAAATCACAGTCCCTCGTCATCCTCGTATGACACTCATCGTTTGTATCATGGTTTCTAAAGTAATCAGTCAAATTACGGAGTTGAGGAGCAGTTTGGGTCTCTCTTGAACCTAGTTCGTCCCATGCCATCCAAGCGGACTTTTGGGGTGTTTTCCAATAATATATTGACGCAGTCGTCTGGTCAGCTAAATCGCAAGTTTAAATTTGTAAATTTAAATTAACCAATCAAAGCATACAAATCACACCAGTGTTCCTGTTGAATTTATTAGGATAGAAATATTCAATCTCAGAATGTCACCACCTGGGATTCAAGCACAACTAATCCTAATTACTGTTTCTTAGGAAAATCTCTTTCCCCCGGTTTTAGAGTTTTCTCAGGACCCTTGAGGTTAAGCTCAACAGTTAAGATTAGGGCTTTCTGGAAAGATCTCCCCCTCTGTTTCTAGAACATTCTCTAGTTTATTTAAGGGCATGGGTGTGGTTAAATGTAACTTAGTCTGTCTCAAGGTTTTGTCGTGTCTTCACCTTTTGTCTTTGAATAAACTCTGTCTGATACAGTCACCGACGAAGATCCAATTAATTTAAACTCCAACAGTTCCAGTTTCTAAAGTTCTCGGATTCCAACTTAAGTGCAACCTCTTTGCACTTTACTTCTAATCTGTTCAATTTGTTCACCAAATCATTTGGCAGCTTGGACGCCCCAACACCATATTTGAACTCTTTCAAAATGAATCCTATCTGTGCCTGAATCGTTCTGATTCCAGAAACAGTGATTGCAAATTTTAAATTCCTCAGTGTACTAAAATAATCGACTGTCTGTTCCATGCGACGAAGGAGAATGCCGATGTGTTCAGGGCCTTGATTGCAGATGTCACTTTGTTCTACATGACTCGATCTCCTCGCTAAGCGGGATTCCTGCTCTGGTTCTAGAAATAATTGTGAGTATATTTTGTACAGGATTTACTCAAACGTTATTGCACCTGCTATGTCGTCGGCACTACGAAACCGCGTCACAATGACTAAAAATAAGTAATAAAATAGTTTGTTAATTACATAAATTATGTGAACAGCAAAAGCGAATAACCTCCACATTCCGCGATCAAGTCCGATCCCGTTTTGTTTTGGGCTGGCGTTACGGTGAAGGTTTTGCTTTTTGGACACTTAGCGTAAGATTTCAGAAGTTTAGACACTCCCGAGCAAACTTTGTTTAAATTGTCAGAAGCTGCTTGGCCGATTAAAAGAACGGCGGTTAGAACGAAAAAACATATTAAAAGCTTTGAGTTCATGACGTTGTTATAGTGAACTGTCTGCTAAAGTATATGAAAATGAAACAGCAGTTTCAAAAGTTTGGTGTAGAGAACGTTTTTAAAAAGGTGTGCAGAAGTAATGCAAGCAACGACATTCGGAATTCTATGGCTAAAGATAATTTACAAAATAACACCTGTGTTTGCGCATGCTTGTACTTCCCAAAGTTGCTTTGACAACCAATTAGAGGTTTTTTTTCAATGCCAAGTTTTTATTCATTCAGTGAAAGTAACGTTGGTATTTCTTTACGAACAAATCCGGTGGATAATATGTGAGAAACATGTTTTGCTTGCGATGTTGGCAATTCGGGTAATACTGGTCTGGTTTAATCGGTGATTTCTGGATTCTAGGAAACATCTTTGAAATTATTCATAATTGAATAATTTGAAGTTGGAATTTTTGTCACGTTATTTGTGGTTATACTAACAAGGAGTAACCCTCAGCAAATTCTCTAATTTTGCAAAGGTGCTAGCCTTATCATCATAGTAATATCTGGTTTTTCTCGGATTTCCATTTTTTTTTCTGGTAAAAAATTATGAATTACAGTAATAGGATTTAAAAACCCTTAAATTGGTGCTGTGTTGACTTTTGTGTAATCATTTAGGCCTTTTAAGCAAACGTTTTAACAATATTGGGAACCGATTTCAAGAAGGCAGATAAATCTGATAATGGAATTATTTGATCAGAATTTGGCACCGCTAGACATTGTTGCCGTTTCGCCAAAATATTGTTCAAAATCTTAAGAATGTACATATGGGGAATAAAATCTAAAAACTCAAGTCCGAAAAACCCCTTTAACGATCTCCAAATATGAAAATTCCCTCAAACTTAAACAAATTCAAAATTTCACAATATAAATTAACCAAGAAAATCGTAGAAAAACTTCCTGCCAAGGGTTTCCAAGACCTAGCGCCACGTGCATAGTTATTTAGATTTGAGTTCACGTTTCTCTCTCCATTGTGTGTTGCAATCATCGTTATAATTTTTTTAAAATTTATCCTGTCGTTTCCTACACAAAGTGTGAACCGTACTTACTTCAAAGTAAGGTTTTATAAGCTGATGCAGAACGACTACATGTATCCACAAAGTAATAAATTTTCGGCGACGCAGATCATAACTTGAAATGGATAATTTTGGAGAATAGAAAAATAATTGAGAGCAATTCGACTGAACTCATAATGCCGCACATTCATGTTGCTCCAATAATGACTTTGCTCTGACATCCAGCTTACTTGAGTGACTTAGGAATAGCTAGGAGGTTTATTATTTTGGTTACAATTTTATTCACGGATGACATAATTGAGATGTTTGTTCTAAGCCCTGATCATCAGTTTCATATTTTTGTGTAGTAATAGTTTCGATTCGAAATACACTATAGTGGTATATGGATGGGTACAAAATCAGGCTCGTAAAGTTGCACAACACTGGAATCCGTATTACAAATCTCTCAAGACGGGTAGGTGTAACACAATTTAATGTTGCAAATATTCACTCGGAATCGGAACTGACCAGTGTCTATGAAACAAGACGACGAGCAAAGTGGAATGGTGTATCGTATGCAATTAATGCATCAACCAACGAGCAAAACGTTCAATAAATATTAAAAATTGCATAATTATTTGTCATTTGAAAACAAAATCATGCAAGCAACTGATGGGCTGATTAATGGGTAGAACTTTAGTTGTTTTTCTTTGACCGCAAATTATCTATTTTTCTGCCGATCACATCTGTTTTTGCTGGTTTCCGCAGTCATACAAAATTTTGCTCTATGACAAGTTGTTGACCTTGTCATGTCAATATCGGGAATTGACCTTGTTCCGATGATGTGGGCCACTGTTTTTGTAAAGTGGTGTGCCTAATACACTTATGCATCTGGATACGCTGTTAGCAAAATAAATGTGGCCGTTACGATGAATGGTGTCTCATATTGGGAATCAGGATGTTTGTCAATTAATCAACTTTGAGTGCTCCAATGGAATAATTGTTTGTTGAGAATCCAGACGACATACTTTCATACCAGCCACATAAGTTCCAGCTTTTGAAGTAATTCTAAAAGTCCGTTGCCTTGCCTCAGCGATTGGGCGACACTTGTTAACTTAAAGGGCTGTGTTGAGTTGTCTCTTTCGAATAAGATAGTGACTGCAGCAGGCGTTAATTCTCTTAACAAGCGGACCATTCTTCTATGTGACTTTCTTGGGTGACGATTATAAGCATAAATTCTATTTGATGATTTATTCAGAAGTCTTACTTGGTCCACGAAACAAGTCGCTGTTCTCCCCCAAGGGACTGAAGCATAGAAAGAGGATTTACAAACCAAGCCTAATTAATAAGTGTACCAGAGGGATGACCTCTCATTCACTAAATAATCAAACAAGGACGTAAGCGTGACGTAACGCAATTTTTGATGTTTCCGGTAAGGTAACATAGTGCCATTTCGAAGTAGCATGTAGGAAATTGGAACTGAAATTGTTAAGCCCATAAAACTGTTATGGAGCAACCAAAAACGTTTCAAACGCACACCGTTCATATGGAAAAATCAGACGATAAGACCTAACTTGCCGGTCAAATTCATCAGTTCTTTACAGAACGTTAGATGTCGCAACAGTCCAACATGTGAGAATGTTTGAAGGAAGCTAATTGTTTCCCGCTTTGTGATCTTCTGGGATATAAAACAGAATCTAAAATCTATCAATCCATCTCTGCACCCAACTAATGTAACAAAAAGAAAACACAATTCCCGTTACATACCGACCGAAGCAAAACGATATCAAACTGTTACCCTTCCTTGTTCAGGAAGAAAAAACTGTATTTCTTTCGAGACACAACGCTGGCCTGCGAAGGAGGAACGTTATCAACCCAAACAAAACCCTACTGCCAGGTTTCAGCTCTAGTGGCGAGCCTAACATTTGCCGTTGGGATAACGAATTATTCCTCAAAAGCCTGATCATGGGAAAGCCATGAATTTTTTTTGATGATGATAGTATATTTTACTTTTATGACTGATGACTGTTGTTGAATGAATGGTTAAAGGATGATTGAACATTAGAAATTGAACTAAAGTTAGAAGTTAAAAAAGAAATTGATTTGAAGTTTGAAGTTTGAAGAATTGAAAAACCAATCAACTTGGCTGAACACAGGAAATCAGATAACGTGCAAAAGCGGAGAATAATAAGAGTATTATTACCTTGCAAAGCTTTTAATATTCCTTAACGCCTGGACAATGGAGTAATTCTGTAAGAGCCATCATGAAGCGTGGTCAGTGAGGAATTGAAGCATCCAAGTATTTATTGTGATGCCAATTAGTATTGAAACGCCGTGCAATCAAAGTTAACAAATAACCATGCACCGGGTTTTGAACATGGAAACTCATGAATAAGCCATTGCCAGCAAAAACATGCGATGACTCCTCAACATTTCCGGATATGATTATCGTATAAAATAATCTACCTTTGCATTTCCCTATTTCATTGTTGTCCACATCTGCGTAGTTTTCAATACATTTCACTAGCTGAAGAAGATGAGGGTTCTTATTTTATGCTGTACTATATTGGCTGTCGCTATAATTTCTGCTCACGTAAGTTAATTGAAGATTGGAATTCCTTAACTGAGAAAATTTAATTTAATTTTACGACACAGGCTGATCCTAACCCGATGGCTACTGCGGAGCAGAATGGAATCATGCTCAACAAAGAAGCAGGGAGTAAGCTGGCAACCGTGTGTATTTCTTATGAAATTAACTCCATAAGCTTTATTGTATATTTTAGACACATTTGCAGCGGATGATAAAGACTCCAAAAAGAACGCAGGAGGCAAAGGGAAAGATAAAAAAGACAAGCGGAAGAAAGGAAAAAAAGAAGTTACAAACACCGCCACAGGGATTGTCGATAAAACTGCACCAGCAGCTGGATAGATGTGAATTAAGCTGAGTTTGTTTAAACTGAATTCAATGGATGAACAAAATAAAGTCAGAATCAAAGCAACTCAATATATTTGGCTTTTAGGTGAAACTAATTTGTAAGAGAAATCGTTTGGGTGGGTCTGCCAGGTTAAAGACAGCCGCGTAGTTAAGATTTAGCCTGGTGGAATAATTCTGTGAAGTTTTCACGTGTTGTATTTTTGCTCACTCCGAATACCTTTATTGTTAAAACTCCCACAGCTTGTGCATGATGGTGTAAACAAAAATAATTAACCCCAATGTACCTGGAATTTAAAGGTCATCTGAAATTTTATTCTAAACCACTTTCACGTTTATCAATAATTCCGCAATATCCCATTAACCCAAAGAGTTTTGAAATTCATTTCCCTGAATAGAGGGAGCATACAACCAAAATCAACAAAAAGTGTTGACTCCGGACTTTTCCTGGGTTTTAGTTGTCGCAGAATTTTAACCTCAAATCATAATTGTAAAGTCCGCTGTACACCCTGCGATAAAAACTGCGTCAGCGAAAAATAAAACAAACAAAAAAGATCACTACCAACAAATAAACCATATTCAGTGGGTTCGACTGTGAATATATTCACCCGTGTAATTCAGAATTCTGAAAAATTAATTGGAATATTAGTTATATCTATAGTAAAAGCAAAGTTACTTCTGTGTACTCTCAACTAGTGAATTAAATTCTAATAGATATTATTTGGTCTGTATCTCTGTGGTCTCTGTAGATAATATGGTCTACATAGATATGCAGTTTTTATTATTATGTTTTTATACTTTGGAGTCTATACATTGGCCTGCTTCCGTTCAAATAGTTTTGACGATATATATTCTCAAATCGCAAAGAAATTGGTTAGATATAATTAGGGCACCAGCTAACATAAAACTATGATTTGTTACGAGCTAGTTAGTTTGTGCTGTTATCTGTTATCTAACTAATTAAATTTAACGTTGAAATTATAGCTGCTAAAATTTGCATTTGCATAGTCCACGGAAATCCATGCCTTAGAGTTCCTTTCCGCTGAAGGAACATTGATACCAACTTAAAGCAACGATTGACAGCAATTTAGTAAGCATTGGAAATACACGTCGAGATAACTGTTCATTACAACATTTTGTTGCAAGTATTCAACGAATATTTACAACCGCTCCAAACGGACGCCTGGGTGACTAAAATGAAATGATCAATTTAATCACCAGTTTGATTACAACGTTCTTTATCATGGATGGGAAGGTGCTCCTTTGGATATAATAGCACCCACACATTTTCCAGCGAATTTGTCGGCAGGAGCGACGGAATTCCGCATTGAGAATATGCTCGTGGGATTTGGAGAAATTGCGAGACGATTCTTGAATTGCTGCAAATAATTCCATAACTTTGAAATAAAAACCAAATGTGAAAGCTCCAATTCCACTTAGCATAATAGCTATGAATGGGTTTGAATGGAGTTCGATCCTGACCATACTGTAACTGGTAGTGATTAATACGAAGACAGCAAGCACTTGAGTGCCAGGACAAACGTATCGTACCAAATACAAGCATTTCTCATGCAGTATTTGCAGGGATCTGTAAAAGAGTTCAGACTCCAGACGCTTTGCCTTTGTTTTCTCATTCTGTGCCCTGAAAAATGTTGAAAACTTGTTGAATTTAAAAGTCAATTATCGGAAATTAGAAAAATGGTTGTGTGTTTACTGAATGTTTCTATATTCTGGCCACCAGGTAATGGAGCTGATGATGATAATGGTGGTTAGAAAAAATCCTAGGGCATAGCTCCATAAAAGAGTGGTCAAGGTTGTGCCGGTAAAAGCGTAAAAAAGTGTTTGGTGATGAAAGGTACCGAAAATATTTTTATAAAACTTGACACATTCCCAATTTCGAGAAAAGAAAACGAGAAAACCTGGAAATACGATGAAAGGTGAGAATATTACAGCGCCAACAACATATTTCATTATTCGGCCAATAGGGTCATTTTGTCCCTTGCGGAGGACATTGAAGATCACCGCTACAAAAAAGACAGACAGAATGGCCGGAAGCCGCAATTTACTATACTGGTTTGATTTTTTGAGCTTGATTTCTAACAATGTTAGCACTTACAGAATTTTTCGTTGAAAATAAGCAAATCGTTGAGTAATTGCATAATCGTCACGACTTCGGTTAGAAAAAAAAGTAGCACGAGTAGCATAGTGGCATAAACGCAAGAAAATGAAACAATAATCGACTTTTCTTCCAAACTCGTTGAGATTTGTAAACACACTCGAATATTTATAGTTCCAAGTAGAACTTGACTCGAAATTGCAAGGTAAGCTACAATCTTCCAGAACTCCACCGAAAAATGACCAAAATTTAAAGTTTTTGGTTTTAATGTGAATCGATTTAGTTTAACGTCGAACAACAACGGACTTATATATAGTTTTTGCCCCAAATTGAAAAATAAGATAAAAAAATCAAATGTCTCTTTTGTAATCATGTCGCCTAATGGTATTGAATTATAGTAGGAAATAGATTAAACCACCTTGAATCCACTAGCGTACTCTGAGTAAATGATAATGCTCTATTGTTTCAAAACTAGTTATTACTCGAAACTCAAATTTCCAACAATTTCGAATGTGGGAGTTTATAAGTTTTCTGTTACGAAGTATTCTACCAAACAGTGGAATAAGGAAAGTTCTCGGTAGTTTTAGTTGGATTAGTGGACATGTTTATCATCTTTCCCGAATCAAACATCCTATTGTATTAATGCAGTAAACAGTATGTCGAAATACGCCTTGTTTTCGATGGATTAAGTTCTTATGGCAAGCAGGTTACTCATTCACCGAAATATTAATGTGCCGTCAAATATAAACACACATTACATTGACATGACAGATAAAAGCAACAATGTCGCAACTCCAAACTCATATTTTATAGCAGCAACAAAATGCCTACAGCAAAGTTGTATTCTAACCTCCAAAATTTTATTATTCTGGCTTTGTGTTTAGCTAAATTGTAACAAATGTTATTTGTTAGAATTCTGAAGAATGCCGTTAA
>JAQIYD010000042.1:0-15497 GCA_034699565.1 Anurida granulata
TAGAATGGAGTGGCCAGTTTGCAATTGTGCCTTGTTTGATTGTTGGGGATTTTCGGATTGATCGATTTATCGATTTATGCTCGATGAGAGATGAGTCAAAGGAATAAAACTCTCTCGCTGTAAATTCTGATTTCCGTTGCTTGCGCTTTCCTTTCAACACCAAGATATTGAATCTCTTCGGATGAATGTTAGGATCTTCCCCAAACTGCTCCCTCCCAGAAGCACACGAACACGGTCTTCTCTTTACCTCTCAGAATTATGCAGATTAATGGACTGAAGAGGGAAAGTGGAGTGGTAGGACTCGGGAGATCGGGGATCAGTTGTTGATTCTCCGCTGTCCCCACTGCTTGGTTTTCTTAAAATAGAATCTGAATCCAGATGATGGCCCCCACATGCCACTCTTCCCAAGTTACAGAAAGCCTTTAAATATTTGGCTCAAATGTGTCGAAGTAGGAACCACTCAAGTTCGTTATTTTTATTTTGGATGTTGACTTGGAATAAACTGAAGGGTATTCTGCTGATGTTGTGTGTGCACGTGTTGTATTTGGAAATAGGACGAAACTAAACCCTACTTTGTGTTTCCTTTACAGAGAGGAGTACGAGGGAACTCTCTTGAGAATTTATCAACCCCAAGCGACCCAATTTCCTATTTTTAGAGCCGTTAGGACTTTGAGTTTATTGTTTAAATCGTTATCATAGTTGGAAAATTTTAAACTGGGTGAAGTAATTGGTTTTTGTTAATTAATTTCTTTTGATTTCATTAGTTCCCTTGGGACGATGATATTGTTCGGGTGCCTTTTCAGGAAAATGGACGATATATCAAAAACTTGTATTATTTTTTGAAAAAGCTTCGTACCTCTGTCAATTACGGAGCCCGAATTGCAAAAGATGGTGTTTGCATTATCCATTTTCCGGAGTATAAATCTCCGGAAATCTCCCCACTTTGAGGGATTTATGGCTGGTCCTGCTGGAAAGACGAGGCAATACCTGCATATTTATGAACGAGAATTATTAGGTGACTTTGAAATCCCTTGTCGCCGAGAGGTGCTTCCAGAAGTGAATGATCCCCAGACTATTGCTTCCTTTGAACGTTCTTGTTCAATGTAAGTCTTTTAACAAATAGCTTTAAAACTTTATGTTTTTAAGTTGTTTGGATTTATGATTTATGGGCCCCATTATGGTGGTTGGGATGACCCAATCACTCGCATTCAGCAAGTAAATCGATTTTTTAAGGAAGTAGTTTCTGAAAGGGCTAGAAACTATCAACAATACAGCAATGAGACTGTTAAAAATCTTCTTAATGATCAATTCGATCTAAACGAATTTGAAGATCCTTTACACCTGTTTAGATTTGGATCTGATTATCTGGCGTAACGTCCACCTCGTTATATTTTTCAATTCCATTGACTTGTACAGGGGGACACTTCGAGGTATTTCATTTTACTTATCAAGTTATTGAATTTCAATCTCCTTATTACTAGATTAATCTGATTATTGTAGTACTGTTCCTTTTGTGGAGTCAATTTTATGAATTACGAGGGAAGCAAATTGTGGGTTGTTCTTAATCCCCATAATTCCCGTCTTCTTGTGAACATTATGAAGAAGATCACCGGGATAGATTGTTCCTATATCGTTGTCCAACAAAGAACCAAGTTGGGGTGAACGTAGAGCGTGGAGCCAATCTCCTGCACCAGGTCACGATTTTTGTTTGTTTGTGTTATAGCCATAGGCAGAATATTTTTCCTGCCATCCAACTCATGAAGGCTAAGAAATTTTTGGCTCGCGCGTGGGCTAAGGAGGAAACGAATGAAGCGCATCCCTTATTTTTCACTACGGATGGAGTTGAACTAAAGGCACTTCCTTCTTCGGCTCCCTCGTTGACTGGTACCCCCACTTACTCCCTAGCCAGGCTCAACCGAGTACGATAACAACTGGGGACCTTAGTGATGACCTTCCGGCCTCTCTTCCGGATCCTGCCTGTGAGAGTCCCGATAACTCCTTCGGGGACGATTACTCTCCTCTCGTTCCCCCTACTTTGGCTGCCCGCCCTTCAGGGACTGTATCCAGTTTTTAACCATTGCTAATTTACTTCGACATCTCTGTTCTGTTCTGTTGTAACCTAATTTCTGTTTTTTTCCTGACCTTAGATTCGGTCAATTAGTGCTCCTATTAAATGAGAACCTACGGACCCGTCTCCACTGTCGCTTCAACTGGGATTTCTTGCCGGGTCGCCCTGTTTATTTCCACTATCCATGCTCTCCTCTTTGGCTTTTGAATGTTTATAAGGTGATTATCATCCTTGCTCCATCGCCGGACAGTATCATCAATCCCTGCCTTAGTTCTTTTCCCATCAATTTATTCGTAGCTGATGAGTTGGATCGCTTTCTAGATGAACTTATGTTCTGGCTCCGTCGCCCCTACTTATTAAGATATAATTAGTACAATTATTTTAAGTTCTGTATCTATATTATTGACTTGTCTTGTCTTGATTTCTGCCAGAAGTAATATCTTCTACTCGCATCATCACATGAGTTCCGCAAACTGATCCTACAAATTGCCTGGTTATGTTTGGAAAGGTAATTCTACTGTTAGTGACATATTCAGGTGCAATTGCTGTCCATGCACAAGTGGCCATAGATTTATGTTTCCATTTTGAAATAATTAGGTAGGAAATCAAATACAGAACTTTTGCTGAATCCAAGTACAGCTGAAGCAAAATCCAATGTCCCAAGGCTATCATTGAAGTAGTTTTTATTGATTAACATAAACTTTAACATAAACAATGAAAGTCGGAGCATTTGTTGTGGTGGTGATTGCGTCCATGACCCGTCATACATTGGGAAAGCCCCTGGGTAAGAATCAATTTTAATTAAGAAATTACTTCCGAATTAATTCAACATAGTCATGCTTTAACTTCATTTAGTATTTGTCTTTCTGGGCCTTTAGTTTAATTTCAACATTTTTTTAACTTTTCAGATTTTGTATCCTACGTGGATAGTTATATAACGATATCCCTATACAAATCACTTTGTTCAACATATCTTGGGTGACGTTGAAGGGGAAACAAATACGCAAAACAATTTTTATACAAGAACAATGATTCGAATCAAATGATTTTATCAAGCAGTCAATGGGTACTTTGAATGAAATACGTACTTCCAGCGATGACAACGGCAAACAAGTACGGGATCTTTCAAAGACAAACGAAAAACGGGTTTTTTTTAGGGAGATTAAGAATTCCGTGGACCTCACTCTGAACAATTCGGAATTAGTGAATCCTACCAGTGAACCCTACGTTGCATCAAATATTTCGACACAAACAGGGACAAAGGAGTTGAAGTGGACTCAAAAGTAAGAATTGCGAAGTTGAACTTAGAAGTTTAACTGCACTTTCTACACCTTAATTCCTTTATTACAGCAGATTAACCACAGTGAGCATCCATACATGGCTTGAAAATCGATTGGCCTTCATTATGACCTTGAATGGGAAATAAAGTGAGCTGTCAAAGAATAAGCTTAGGGCTGTTCAAGATATTCTGCCCTTTACCATCGCGTTTTCTTCCGCCCGAAGTGCTGAATTCCAGAAGTGAAGACGTAAGTTCACACATCTCATCACACATATATCATGAATAATATTAAACAACCTTACCTGTTTAGAAAATCAACTTGTAAAAATGGACCTCAGTCAAGAGGACGCCATGAAAGCCATCCGAGATACTACAACATCCAATACTGCCACACATGGAGAGGAAATAACTGAACTCAACAAAATTCTTGTCTCCGTTACGGCTGCAGCCCACGCCGAGACACGCCGTGTATGCGTTGGCTGGATTAGCCGCCTTGGAGTTGTTTGGCTCTTTAAGGCAATCACAAAACCGAATGGCTCTAACATTATCTTAAGCTGCATGAACAAGGTGTCACCCCTCCCAACGGGAGAATGCGGGTGACAATACGAAAATGCCCTAAGTCTAGCTACATGGAGAGTCGTCATTGTCTGCCCCTGCCACTAGGTCACTGGTTCGGTCTAGGGGGCTGGATAGAGCTGCCGGGTGAAAGGTCAATGACTGGAAGCGGGAAGGTCAAAGGTCAAGGGTCGGGATGACCGGGTCAGGGTGACTGGATCGCCAACCGGCGGTCAATATGGAGGTCAGGACATACCTGGGTGACCCACCCTTGGGTCACCCTCTGATGACGGGTCGATCGTCGTCGGCGTATTAGGAGCTGGCTGCAGGGATGACCTGGATACTGGTCACTGGGCGACCCATCACCTGGGTCCCCCCCCCCCGTATGACGAAGGTCGTCGGCAGGCGACCTGAGAAATGAACTCATATTTGGTGACAACAGGAAGAATGGGTTTTTGGTCTTTTATTGATCTCCCAGAATGTAACGGTAGAAGCGGGTCGGACAATCAGGAATCTCGCTGGGAGGGTTCTTAGCCTCCGAAGTGGAGCCCCCTAAAGGGGGAGCTCCCCTTCGGGAACTACTCTCTCGTACCGACTCTAACACCCGACTGATCGTCACTTGGCGATCTCCTCCTTAGCCTCTGAGGATTTGGCAGTTATGCCAAATCCGCAGATGCTCAACTTGGGTTTTTCCCCGAGGTCAGGACCGAAATAGGTTGGCAGATTCACAAGAGCAAACCGAGCCCTAGCCATATTTGGCGATGGTGAGGTGGACTCAACTCTGGCTGGGCTGGCGCCAATGAGTCAGACTTTTTCCCCGGAGGAAGTGCTGACATAACCTCCCCTGTCCAGCGAAATTCCTGTTACAATAGGCCCTTTCAAATGAAAAGGATTAACCCAAAATTTGGGTTAATCCACCAAGTTTGGGTTAATCCAATCGTGACGCGCCGGCGCGGAGGGACGAGTTTCAGGTTATAATCGCTCTGAACACAAAAACCCACAAAAAGAGGGTTTTTTCTGGATTAAACCTCTTTTTGGATTTTTCTCTTCTCTTCCCGTAGCAAATTTAAATTTGGCGGGAATGAAAAAGACGTGACGGATTTTAATCACATTAGAAAATCCGAGCACTCAAGCGTTTTACGATTAACCTAACTTTGGATTAATCGTCCAACCGGTTAATTTTTTTCACTTGAAAGGGGCTAATATTGGGATATGTGGCGGTTTCTAACTTTTGTTTTAATTTATTGAAAATCTCTTATAATTCAATTTTGTTGGGCCCATCTCCGTCTTTCTCCTCGCCGCCCCGATCCCTTACATAACATTAAATGTGGACGGGGGAGAAATCTTACACCCTTCCCTGTCTTTATCCTGTTCAAGACGCCAGGGGGGGGGGGCAGTCCCTGGGTTTAGGATTCTATTTTGTTCGTGGGCTCCTTGCTTCTGATTGGTTGGCCACTTTGTCGCGTCTTTTCTGAATTTATTTTCGTCCCATGCCTCCTCCCCATGCATCTGTTTTACACGTGTTCGGACCGTGATGGCGATCCTATTCCTATCCCCTACTCTCGGCCTTTTGTGTTCTCTTCTCCAGATTTGGATTCCCTTCGTTAGCCTTCTCAAATTACCTGGAAGAGCCTCAAAATGTTATAATTAAACTTGAATGTTAGTGTCCCTCTTTTGAATGTGTCTTTTCGTAAAAGACAAACGCCTGCATGCGTTTTAGTTTCCTGCGTTGCGTGGCTGCACTTGTTTAACTTACGCTCCTCCGAAGATTCCCGTGCTACTGTCCAACTTCCTGTTTGTTTTTAGACTGTACGTTTTCTCCAATGGATCCAAATCATAGTAAGTTGAAATTTAAATTTTTCTTTTATTAATTCATCTGGTCAAAGGTCAGTTTGATAGGTAGTAGAGGTTGTCCTCTTTAGGAGAAATGTTGGTGACCTACGCGTTGATTTTGGTCATAATTATTTTCTCTTTCTTCTCGTTTTGGCAATGTGCCTGTACGTCCCAATGCTAGATGCCCTATTTTCCTTCATTAATCAAAAGTGAGCTAGGAGTATGTCATAAACTTGGAATTATTTAAAGTTCCGTCGCATCTGCCCCTGTACCCCCACATTTGTTTTAACTTAGACAATCAATCAATGGTAATTGTATTTTAATGTAGCTAGTGGTTGAATCGTTTAATTACCATATCCCACGCTAATAATGAGTTCACTTGTCTCAATTATTTCGGAAGAAATAGTCATAGACAAGGAAAAGATTGTGTCCATCATTCTTTGTTGTCCTTTGTTTTGTATATAAAGGGACAGCATTACCTGAATAAACACCTTCACTCTCCATTCACAAAGTTGTGACACTAACCAAAATGCAATAGCATCACAAGGAATATTTTTTCCGAAACCTCAAAAATAATTGCTTTAAATCTTGTTAAATTGAGATTGGTGTGAGAAGAGTGCCTGTGAAAGTGGGTGACGTCATGCCTACTCGGCTCCTCTCTTTTCTTTTCCCTTTTATTATGAATGTGAGGAGTTTGAAATCAGCCTTTAAAACAGTTATTATTTAGATGTTTTTCCTTCCTTCTGTTCTCTCCTTTGTTAGCGGTGATGAATTGTTGAATTAATGCATCCAATTATTCAAATCCCTCTTTCCCTCTCTCTTATATAACTCACTCTCATCGCTCCTTGTTCTCTACGCCGGCGAAAAGATCGACCAAATTTATTAGAAAGGTCACCTGTAAGATTCCCTTTGAGCAACTGGCGTGACTTGAAGTAGGGGAAGAAAATGAAAGCAGGTGTAGTTCAGTCTAAGTCATTTACTCCTCGCCTGTTTCCGACCCTGATGCCTGAGGTGTGCTCCTAATGAGAGGTGAATCCGTTAGGAAAATTTTTATGTTAAAAGGCCTAAGTTCCCCTCTCTACTGTCTTTCTCTTTTTACTAGTCCTGGCGGAAGCAGTGTGGAATTCGGAGGAATCACTGTGAACTCCCACTCCCTGTTCCTAGCACAATCTAAGCAACTTCTAAAACCATCTCTCCTGGTTTTTTAGTCGAGACGCTCCCTTTTCCCCTTTACTATTTTGATTTGGTGTTAAACATTGAAATGAAAGAGCCCCTATTGAGCTGTTACTTGTTCCTTTTGAACTTGTAGGCTGATTACCCTCCTGGTCGCTTCCTGTCTCGCAGGGTGAGCTTTATTATTTCATTGGGACACCTGTGGGTGTGATTTTTTGAATAAAACAGACAGCTCCATAGATGGGTAGACAGATGTTTTAATTGGCCAATTGTTTGAAAAAATTGGTTACTCTAGTTCTAAAATATCCCCTGGTTTCTTATGTTACCCCATCTTCCATCAAAATTGACTTTTAATGGCCGAGTTTTTCTCTGTGAGGCTAGGAAAGAAAAGATGCGTAAGGTGAAAGCTTCCCATCTGACCTGAGAGACGTGAGCGTGAAGGTTTCTTTGTTGCTGCCGTATTTTCTCCTTACCTTCCCAAGGAGGTTGAAAAGAAAGTCACGCGTCCAAATTCTCCAAATCCCAACCTTCAAGTAAAGTCCGTCTCGTTGTCCCGATTTCAGAATGACAAATCCGTGAAATGACAATGAAGGTGAATCGGGAAACCTCGCAAGGGGCCCGCAGCCGCGAGGGGATTCCTTCCGTCGTGAGTGATGATGTAAGGCCTTTTCTCCTCCCGATTACATCGGTTAGCCTATTTTTATTCACAGTGACAGAATGCCTCCGCGTTCAAACCCTCTGTCAAATCCGCCTCAGCTTTTGGATTCAAAAATGTCTCCCCCTTCTCATTTCCTTATTTGAGGAGACTAGGATGATGCTTCCGGATGTCGCCTTTTGGCTCCATCCTCCCCTTATTTCCCTTCTCCTGCCGAAGTAATGACATCTGGACGCAGAGGGAAGTGGGAAAGATGAGAAGTTCCTTGGTGGAGATTTGCGTTGAGTTAAAAATAAATGCCTCCTACCCTCCAAATAATGGGACCCCGGCTAGTGTAACCCCGTTCCCTTCCTATTCCTTTCCTGCTACTACTGGACACTGAAGGAAACACAAACATGCCTGCTGTCTATGCTATCTTGAAATAAGGGGAGAGTGGGAAAAATCACTTTTTTCTAAAAATGATAATCTCAAGAGAGAAAACCGACGTGGGCTTATGGTTTACGATGACGGAAATTGAGTTTCTTCGTTTGGTTCTTTATTTCCTCATCCCCCACATTTACTTGCTAACTTAAGTTATTCTTTAGCCGGATCCAATTTTCCTCATTCGTGTTTATCCCACGCTTCCTTTTTGTTTGGAAATAAGCCATATTCGCTGAAACTGAAATTAAATGGAAGCTAAATTCCTTTTGTTGCCTGTTTTGGCGAGATGAGAAGGAAGAGGAAGTGGTTGATGGCATCCCAACCTTCTCAGCTCCCCCAATCTTTACAGCTGAGCTTAATTCAAATCCATGTGTCTTCTTTATCGCTATCTGGTTTAACACCCGGATCCCTGGGACCCGAACCTGATAAGGAGCGAATCCGATCCTAGGATTTTGGGAGGAAGGATTTGGCTGTTGATACGCTCCCATCCTACTACGTAACATCATTTGATTAGCTAAACTGAGAGAAAACCGAGGGGATTCGGACCGGTCTTAGAATCTCCCCTCGTTCCTAAACCAATCCCTATTGGCTTTAAGCCACTTTTGTAAAGTTATTTGCCAACTCTACCCGCCAACTGGTCTTTCCGATCCGTACCATTGAGCGTTGGTACAACTACCCACTTTAACCTCAATCCCCTAATCCCCGCAATTATCATACTTTTGTGACTTAGATTTCGTCACTTCGCCTTCCCTTAGGAAATAAATCATCGATCCCGGCCATAATTCCTGGGGCAGTAAATTATGATATTCCACAGTTTAAATCTTAAGTACAAATTATATAGTTTTAACACTGATTGTGACTGATCACTTGTCTTTTATCCTTTTTCATTATAGTTCCCCCAGGTTCCTCTCCCTCTCTGGGTTCGTCTCTGGATTGTGACGAATTAAGGTGGAGCCCTAACCCTTGGCTTCCTGTTCCCGTGTCCCCGCAGTTCTACGCCTCCTAATGAAGTTGGACCTCATATCTCGTTTCAAACCGGTGAGAGAGATCTATTGTCGCCAATCTTTTATTAATTTTGCATAAAGTGGAGTAAGTATGCCTTCCTGGCTGATCTAATCCGCCTCCATTCACATTATAGTCTGGAATCCTACCTTTTTGAGGTTAAAATTCTGTTTATATTATTTCTTGTGTATTTAGAAAATCGACGTTACGACGGCCCTTCGACCAGTGCTTTTGCTAGGGATGTGCTTGGTGGGTTTCCAGCTGCTGGTGAGGGTGAGTTAGCTCTATAACTCTAAGAATTCAATTAATCCTTCCCGTTGATATTTCTTTATTCAAATATTGTTTCAAGTCAAAGACGTGACATTGTGGAGCTCAAGTCTGAGGGCTCGCGTCTCGACTCACCTCGCTTCCTGGATTCGGAATTTGATAATCCAAGAGGCATAGTGACTTCTAAATTTATTTCTGATATTTAACCTTCCTTATTTGAGTTTGATTAATTAGAATCGGACTTCCTAGCTGAATCCTCTGCGGATACTTTCTCCCAAACTTCTGGCCTCAGTCTTGGAGTTCCCGTCGGAGACGAAATTGGATCCCTTTCCTTTCCTAATTCGCCTTCTCGTCCTGACTCCCTTGACCCTTGCACCGTGCCTACCTCCGCTGCTTCTTCTCTTATTCGACCTTTTCCCTCTTCTTTAAAGCTATCTCCCAATCTGCCCATGGCCTGTATTCGGGGCAATGTCCCTTTTTATCGGTTAGGAATTGAACTGAGTCGAGGTTGGTGGTATGAGGTCACAGTTACTCCCTGTTCCCTGACTCTCAGTCGACATGGAGCGAGGATTGCCCCTCCTCGGTGTATACGCGAGGAGTTTCGGGATAGTCTGAAGTTAATCCCCTTTTTTCTATCTCGACTTCTCGAATTATTTTTTGAGACTACCGCTCGTTTTGCTTCTCTGCTTAGCGCAAATTCTACTCGGTTGCCAGAGATTCCTTGGGATTTATTTCTCACTACGTCTCCCACCCTCAAGTTTAGACAGTACAGTAATGGAGACCTTGAAATTTTGGAGGGGAGTCGGCCAATTGCTGAAACCCTTGCCGTAGTGCATCTAATTGAGTTTCTATCACGATTATACTCCTGCTCATGGACTGTGGAAAGTTATAATGTCATTGCTCATACTCCCCCTATTGCGATTCCTCGTTGCCTCTACCTAGCGGAAGGCTCGAGTAGTCCTGTCTCCTCTTCCTCTTTTTCTGACCGGGATTCTAGCCAGACCGTCTTCACCCTACGCGAATCCTTGGCTAGACCTACAGAGGCTCTGGACGTAATAGATGAACACTCAATCGTAAGCTTATCTAATTTTTCCATTTGTGTTATGGTTGTGACTCATTTCCTAACTCCAAAATCTCTCCCAGGGTGAAAGTGAAGGCGTTGATACCGTTGCCCCTGGGTATTGGTTTTCCATGGATTTGCACAGTGGAAAGGAAAGAGTTATGTTGATGGTATGCTTTTTTATATTCCTAACATTCATAATTGAATATGGTATTCATTAATTTGTTTTTATAATTCCAGGGAATTTCTGTTGAAGACCTCGAATAGCTGGCCAATTTTACATTTCTCCCTCTCACCTTAGCTCCTACATTGAGAGAACTACCTTTTAATGTGAACCACCTTGAGCGTAATGGTTGGGGTTTCCAAATACTGCTCAGCGCTGGTCACCTCCGCTTACTACAGTACCATCGCCATCTTGCCCACCTGAGTACAGTGGAACATTCGCAGTCAGTGGCTCTGCATTTCTTAGTCTGGATCGTGGAGGAATATTTTTCGTATTCTCAGCTCTATGATGTCGTGTTAAGTTTTTCAATTAATACTCCTACTCCTACACTTCTGGGATTATTCGAGCCTTTTCCCAACCTTTCTCCGCGTCTTCCCATCGGGAGTACCTTCCAGTTTACTTTTCATTTTACCCCTACTGGTTTGGTACTGGAGGTTAATGGGCCCCAATCACATAGCTCTCTTCGGGGTCTTAAGATTTTGGAGGGAATCTTAGAGATCTCACATGCCTGTCACTTTTGGTAGTTCGTTTTGTCATAGTATTTAGGAATTGTTCTAAATAACTAACTCCATGTGTTCATTAAAATGTCTACTTGATTCTTCCTTTTATATTGATTCCTTCTCCCATTTGTTTTTGAGGCTCGAAAGCGGTTCGAAGTACCAGGTATATTGGCTTTTAAGAATATTCCTCCCGGGCTCAAGTACCACCTTTACTTCCCGTTTCCGGCTCGGTTCAAGGGATGTTTGGATCGTTACGGTTGTAGCCGTTATACATTAATTTATTTTTATTTTTTAATTCGCTCTAAATTAAACCAACGGTTTGAAGGACCAAATATGTCACGGCGACATATATCGCCTAGGTCCCCCCTAAATATGTCGGGGCGACCCATCACCTGGGTCCCCCCTCCCCCGAAGGACGAAAGTCGTCGGCAGGCGACCTGAGAAATGAACTCCTATTTGGTGACAACAGGAAGAATGGGTTTTTGGCCTTTTATTGATCTCCCAGAATGTAACGGTAGAAGCGGGTCGGACAATCAGGAATCTCGCTGGAAGGGTTCTCAGCCTCCGAAGTGGAGCCCCCTAAAGGGGGAGCTCCCCTTCGGGAACTACTCTCTCGTACCGACTCTAACACCCGACTGATCGTCACTTGGCGATCTCCTCCTTAGCCTCTGAGGATTTGGCAGTTATGCCAAATCCGCAGATGCTCAACTTGGGTTTTTCCCCGAGGTCAGGACCGAAATAGGTTGGCAGCTTCACAAGAGCAAACCGAGCCCTAGCCGTATTTGGCGATGGTGAGGTAGAGGCGCTCTCCCCCTCTGCGTCTGAGGATTTGGCTGTTATGCCAAATCTGCAGACGCTCAGCCCGGGTTTTTCCCCGAGGTCAGGGCTGAAATTTGACGACAGCCCAGCAAGAGCAAACCGAGCCTGAGCCATATTTGGCGATGGTGAGGTGGACTCAACTCTGGCTGGGCTGCCGCCAATGAGTCAGAGTTCTCCCCGGAGGAAGTGCTGACACAAGGCAACGTTCCTGCCGTAAAAACGTTGACAGAAGACCTGAAATTTAGTTAACGCCTCCAACCTAGAAGGGAAATTTATGGGTTTTGATGTATCATTGGTGAGCAAAATTAAATAGTTATAGTCTAGTGAAATTTGACCCTGCCTTGGGGCAGGCACGTTCTGCTAGTCTCGTTAAAAATCCTTTAAGGTTAGATCATCCCGAATTGTCCCTTTTTGTTTCCCTCCCTCGATTTCCTTCTCCCCTCGTCACAAACTTTCCCCGACGCTCATGCCCTTGTTCACACCGTCCACCTCAACGACTTGTCCCCTTCCGTAATCCCCATCGCCACATCTTTATGCATAGCGTGTCCCCCTGTTACTGTCAAAACCTTGAACTCGAGCGTCCACAAATGCTCGCCCGCTTCACGGGCGAGCGTCCCCGTCCCCTCCATTTTCGCCACAGTAAATTTAATTAAAGTTACTGTTTGATTTTAAACAATTGAATTCGAAAACAAAAAGGATTTACCCTTTATGAGTTTCCCGTATTTGGTTTAGCAGAAGTGTTTAATTTGGGGTGGATTGCAAGAGGTAGAAAGAGGAAAAGTTGAGTGGACTCTTACCTCTCTCCCAACGACCATGAGGATAAAAAGGAGCAGAAGGAAGAGAAGACGGGAAGGCTTATGGGGTTTTGTGCGGCCGTTTTTTATGCGTAACTCCTCCCCTAGTCCGCCTCCTTGGAAAAATGCCTGTCAGGTTGGGAGTGACTCGCGCGAAATTCATAAATGTAAACAAGACAATATGGTCAAACAAATCTTTCTTTCCTCTTGGAATTAATTGTTTGGATTACTTTAGTTTTTAAAGATCACTAAAAATTTATTTTAAGATAAAGACCGCATGCCACACACTTCAATTGTGATCGTGTTGATTTGATGGACGTGGGCATGGTATCAGTGTTTTCGACGGTGTCAGTGGTAGTAAATTTCCACCCTTCTCACACCCTCAAATATCGGCATCTCCTTGCCGTGATGAGTGCGGCTCGCTGAGAAGGAGAGCCACTGCCCACGCCCCACAACTTTCTCACACCTTCAAGCCCTTCCTACTTGCCGGCCAAGCTCTTCTGATTGGTTGAGGTTGCCGGCCAAGTTATTCTGATTGGTTCCTTAATAATTTCGCGTGTGCTTATGGGCGTTTCCCGTCTTCTCTTCCTTTTTATCCTCATGGTCGTTGCCTCTCTCCCTGTTGATGGACGAAGGGAGGAAGTTTGGAATATACCAACGTACCATGCCTTTCCTTACAATGCGATACGGAAAATTTTACAGCTCATTCTGAAATAGAATTAATTAATCCATGGCTGTGCCAGAATCACTTTTCGATTTTCGATCCATTGTCTATTACACTGCTGGCGGGAACCGGGTTTTAGGAAACTCAACTTAGAAGAATTAGGAACTGATTCTGTAACAGCAGAAGTCCACTGATAAAAGACTAAGCATAATAAAGCCTAATTAGTACGTATAAATGGAGGTTGAAAATATGCAAAAGAAAACAAACACATGGCGAACTCTATATTCAATCGATGTGGGAGAACCGGAATCCTTATATTCAATTGGTTTTTTCATTTAGGTTACAACAAACTTTTTGTTTTCCTTCCTGTAGAAAAGTATTTTCAAAATTAGTTAATAAAAGTTGATCTGAGCGGTTATTTTGAAAACAAGCCAATTCAATTTTGCCAAATTGCTGATAGAACTGATTATTCCTTCACAATTAAAAAAATTAAGGTGGGCGCGTTAAAAACCATTTAAAATCTTTTACACACTCATCCTATCTGATCAAATAAAAAGGAAGAATGCAAGAAAGCAAGAATAAAACATTGAGCATGAAATCAGTTACTAACTATATATGAGCTCTACAGAAGCATGCCTTAAATTGCGTTGTTATAGAAAATGGAAAATCAAAAATGGAGAAAAACTGAAATTGGATAATTAACATAGCTGGACTTCAAATACATATTTCTTATTTTCATTTGGATTCTCTGGTTAGGTTAACTTAGGTTGACTAAGTTATGTTAGTTAAATAGGATTGATTATGCCAATTTTAAGCGTTCTCCATTTTGTCATGCACCCTTAAATTGATCTTAAATTACCTAAGTTAAAATTACCCAAACTTACTTTCGCAATTTCACATTTGAGTAAACTAAAGAATTTTTATGAGTTAAGAAAATATGGAAAAGGCAATTACAAGTTTCGAGAATGTGAATCTACCTTTTGATGTTGACTTTGTGGCATTCAAGTATTCGAGCTTGATGAAGACGATTTTCGTATCAGTTGCATTTTGATTTTTATGCCACGGTGTATTTTGTTGAGCTTGTCGATTGAATCAAACTGAAAATTCAGTTGCCGTAAATCACAAGGGAATGTAGTTATTCTGAAATAAATCACAACAATTTTGAGAACAAATAACGAAACAATTTGTACAAAACAATAAAAAATCATCGGTTTTTATGCCATATTTTGTTACATAAAAATTTTAGTTCATGAATTTATGGAACCAAATTTTGAACGTGTGAATATACCTTTAATGATAATTTTCTGGCCTTCAAATTATACTTAGCTTGACGAATACAGGTTTCGTACCGGTTGTATTTTGGTATTAAGGCCAAGGTGTATTTTGTTGAAACTTCAAAATTCAGTTGCCGTAAATTACAAGGGAAAGTTGATATTCTGCAATAATTCAAAACAAGTTTGACAACAAACAAAACAATTAAAAATACCATCGGTTTTTAACCATATTTTGATAAATAAAATTAAAATTCATAAATTTTTGAAAGTTTATGTATTAATTATATACTTTGTAAGCTCGTGGTGCTTAAAGACAACAAACACATTGGTTTCTGTAATACTTTGTCCGTTCACACTAATTGGAACTCCTTGATATCCAGAAATAACACGGATGTTTTAGGAAACCAAAATATAACCTATAGCGTTATAAAAACATTAAGAAATTCTCACCATCCGTCCGTTTTCCGGTGAAGTTTCCGTTGTGTCAGTTCGAAACATTGGAAAAAGCAAATTAAAGCGACAAATGCTGATAATTTGCGAGCACTGCTGATCGAAAATGTTTACTCGGACATGTCTATCATTACTTCTCAATGAACTCTCAAACTTTCCTCTCCTCGCACCACCGTTTCACAATAGTGTCCAAAACCCATCTGCTTCAATTATGTTCCTTTTTGAACCTTCAAGACCAAAAAATTGGAAAACAAGGACTATTAGAGTAAATGCTTGGAAACAAGGCAGGGATAGAAATAATGAGGGGAAGGGAGAAATTATTATTCCAGATGTTTTCTTGTGTCGCCTTTTCTCGGAAACAGTACTGTATAGTTCTCTTATTCATTTTCTAAAAAAAAGGAGAGGCCCGATAGAGTTGCTTAACATTTTTCCTGTCCCCAAGAAATTGTTGGGTTTTTGAG
>JAQIYD010000043.1:0-15485 GCA_034699565.1 Anurida granulata
TTCAGTGCAATTTTTATTTCAAAAATATTGATCGGGGTATCCAGGGTATCAACTTTTGGGTTGGCAAGGAGCATCTGTTGGGGTATGTTGATGGGATCAGGTGGGTCGAAAATATCTCTGAAGTGGCTTTCCCATGTCGTCTTGCCGATTTTGTGTACCTTGGTTTTAGTTGGAGGGCGGATTGCTTTTATCGTTTTCCAAAAAGTGCTAGAGTTTTTGATATTGTGGAAGTCTTTCTCTCTTTTCTCTCTAAACCTTTGGTACATGTGCTGTGGTAATCGGAATTCGCTGCAAGGTAAGCGGGGAGCACGTGGATGCGTTTTTCCGTGTTTTGCTTGGGGATTTGTGGTTGGCGGAGGAGCTTAGGTTTAGGAGCTAGTTTTTTAGGAACTTTTTGGAGCGGCATTCCGCATCGTACCATGTTGGGATACCTTTCTGGTTTCTGGATAGTCTGATGAGTCCCAGTTTGTCACAGGTTTCGAGGATTCTCGGGATTATTGGGTCTTCATTTTGGATTTGTGTTTGGGGTTCGTTGCACAGGGAGGCTTCAATTGACTCTTTGACGTGGAGCATTTGGTTTTGATCCTCTGGGAGATTGATTTTTGGGTGCCTGAATACCTCCTGGTGTGTCTGTTCTGAGTTGGGTCTGATGATTGTGGATATTGGGAAATGCGTGGATTGACTCATTTCTTCGACACGAAAGTCCTGGATTAGGGGCAGGGATGGTAGGGAGAATAGGATGAGGTCAATAACGCTTGTGCCCTCGTTTGCGCTAGAGATGAATGTTAGATCCCCTAATCTATCGCCGCTGGTAGCGCCATTTCCTATCTGGAGTCCTAGCTCGTCTGCGTACCTAATTAGTGCTTCCCCCCTTCTGTCGAGTTTTTCGTCCTTACTAACCCTCTTCTGTCCAATTGTCGAGTTACACGTCCCGACGTGAGCATTCGCATCGCCCATGAGAATAATTTTCGGGTAACGGGGCTGCAACTCAGAGACGTCCTCCATCAGTGTCTTTAATTTTGTGTCGTAGGTTGAGTCTACAGATAGATAGAAAAAGATAATTAATATTGAGCCAGATTTTGTACTAAGGTTTAGAAATAATGAGTAGCTTCGGTTTTTGAGTACGGTTATTTGCGTTCCCCTTTTCCAACCGTATAGGTATCCACCAAATGGTCTGCCCCGTGCGTTTGTTCCAGCTGGGATTACCTTTGCTTCGTATTCCAAGTCTATAGTTGCATTGACAAAATTGGGGTTTGGGAACATAGTCTCACTGAGGCAGAAAATTGTTGGATTAATTTCTAAAATGTCTTGGAAGAAGTCGGATTTTTTTGATTTTATGCCTGTGATGTTGTAATATAAAATTTTTGTACCTTCCTTGGGTTGAGTTGTGTGTCGTTTGGGCCGGCCGGTGAGTCATTTTGTAAGGTGCCCGGGGGTAAGCAGTGGAGTAGTGATTGATGTTCGGCCGTTTGTACTTCTTCCGGTTTGGGGAATGGTGTTTCTTCTCTGCCGGGACTCCCATTTCTTTTGTATTTCGTCTCTGGTCAGCTGACAGAGGTCCGGTTTCACACTTGGTGCAGATCCGGGCGGTGCCGCTTCAAGGATCTTACTACGGTCCAGTAGGGTAGGGAGTCGAATTTTGACTGGTCTCGGCCTGTCTTGACGCTGAAGTCCGAAACGGAACGCTTTATCCAGTTTCACAGTTATTCCGAGAGTGTGCATGATGTACCGCTCTACGTAGTTCGGAAGTTCCGTGGGACTTTTCTCCGTTTCTTTGAGTCCCATAATGAGGAGGTTGAATTCTCGAGTTTCATCAGTGACTTGGGCACACGAGCGTGACAAGTTTTGGATCGTCTCTTGGCACCTTTTGAGTGAGCTCTTGAGGTCGAGAACTTCACCGGAGGTATCTTCTTGTGTGTTTTCGAGGGAGTCGAGACGGGTTTCAATTTGGTCCATTCTTGTGCATAGTATCTTGAATGATTCCATGACCTCTTCATGTTGAGCTTTTGCCGATGCCGGTGGGGTGGAGTCCATCTTGGCCGAGGTGACAACTTGCACTTTTGCGCTTGGGATGTCCTCTTCGGAGTCAGATGGAGCGTTGCGCTTGCGGTTAGTGTGGATTGTGGGGAAAAAGCCAGGGATTTGACTTTGACTAGTGCCGTCGTGCGATTTCGGTTTTGTTGGTGTTCGTTGCATGTGTGTGGGGTGCGGCATTTATTTGTCCTTTACGTCTGGAATTGGCAACTGTTTGTGCATGGATCGGTCTTTTAAGTGTGGTATAATCCGGTTCGGTTTGGTTTGGTATCGAGCTTCTTCACTTATCAGCGCCTGGCTTTGGGCTTGTTGTGACGAGTGGGTTGGGTGTCCAGTTTCCAGGGTCTAGATAGATACGGGTTGTGCTAGTACACTTTTTACAACGAGAGAGGGTCTAAAGTACCCAGGTCTCTCATATACTAGGTTAAATGTGACTTAGCTGTATGAATGAGGTTAAAGTTGTCCCTTTGGTTAAGTAGTCCAGTGTATTGTGTTCGGTCCGATCAGCTCGTGTACCCTCGAATGCTCAGGGCGGGGCCCACAATGTGGCAGGACCGGAGGTGTATGGTGTCTTTGCAGTCAGGAATCAGCTGATCTTCTTTTACGTCCAGTTTATTGAAAATCAGATCCCTTGTCCTGATTTTGGTGTCTATTTGCTCGGGGAGGATTGGTAGTGATAGATTGTTTAGTGATATCTTACGTGTGTTGGGAGTACCTAATTTAGTTAATTAATCCGTTTTCTGGGGAGGTGTGAAATTAGGTGTTGTAAGCCCCAGAGTTCTCTTTTTATTACCATAATTAATTTTAAGGTGAAACTTTAATGGCTGTATAAACAATTTCTCCTTGTCCTCAATTTTCATCAAGGAGTGACTTACATGATTGGTTGAAATTGAAAGAAGGAACCGGATTGTGGGATGGATTGCAACGGGTGAACCAACGGGCGCCAGTGTGAATGGTGACTCGTCATATGGTGCAACTATCTACTTTTGTCCTAATGACCATTCACCTTGTGTAACTTCTCCGCCTCGTTCTCTCATTCATCCTGACTCAGTGCCACTGAGAATTTTTCCGAGTGTGGTTTTGCCTGCTTTATTGTCCTCTCTATTTTTTAGAATGGAATTCGGTATTTTCAGAATGAAAAAACTATTAGAGGGTGGACTAATTATAACGCCTAATGATGAAAATTTCCGACTTTTCTGGTGTGTTTGGGATGGTCGGAATTATGAAGTGCCTCCCGGAGAGGTCTCTATGTGCCCCAAATTCTTTTCTGTCTGTTCCAGGAACCTCTTCCGCGTGCTACCTCGTTTGTCGTTGGATTATCTTCATATGAAAAAGTCTGATTTTGACCAACTACTTACTCGTTATCAGCGTGGGCGACAAGTTTCCCTTTCTCATGTGTATCATTCATCTGAAACTCCTTTGACAATTGATCTATCTTTAACCCGCCCGCGTCGTTCTGGTGCCAAACCTCTGCTAAGGGTTCATGGCCAGTATGGAACTCAAGCTCCACAATACTCTGTCCCTTCCTGTGTCGTTCCGTGGGAAATCTTTGAACTTAGTAAATGTTTTGACCGAATAGATCCTCCTTCACCCTAACTGGCCTGGTGTCTCGACTACTTTTTGCCCATGCCAATTATGATGTTTTGTCCAGAGTGACCAATCGCCACTGTTGACTTACTACTTTTTGCACATGGCCAATAGTAAATGCCAATTTTGATTTTAATCCAACGTTCTCAGTAGACAACGTCTACCTACTACTTTTTGCAATTTTGCCAATAATAAATGCTAATTTTTAATTTCTATCCAGAGTGTCCACTATCCCCCATGTACTTACTACTTTTTGCAAATTTGCCAATAATAAATGCTAATTTTTTAAACTAATTTTTGTTGATTTAATGTAACTGTTTTCTTTTGATTAACCAGTGTAGCCTCCATCCCAAATTTGCACGTTCATGTTTTTACTGGGATTATTCTTGAGTTTGGTGATTGACCTAGTCGGTTTGAGTGGTGATGGTGATTGACCTAACCGGCTCCAATTTCGAAAACCCGGACTTACGAAGAAGGAGAGTTGTGCGAATCGTACTAAATGGGTTTTCATTTTCCTATATAAAGGAGAATGATTTTTGAATTGGCATACTCTGAGAATTAAACACTGATTGAGCTCACTTCTCACCACTTCCTTGGAAAATCGACTTTGCGTAAGTTGAATTTTCGAAATCATAATCCCCCTCTCTCTTTGTCCACTCATTCTCTTTTTTTTGTCTTATATTTGTGATAGTAAAAATGCCTGCCTGGGATATAATGGAACAATACGGTGTTGAAGACCGACTCCTCATTTAGCCCCGATTCTCCGTTGACCTTGCTCATTGAAAATGATTGGAGAATGAACTTCAAGATTTACAATGACGTTGTCGACTTTGGTTTTGATGACCATTCCACCCTCAGGATGAAGTATCGAGGTATGGACGAGACCTTGGTCGGGGTGAAGGAAAAGATGATGGAAGACGTGCGGGGAGTTTTGCTATTCCTGGCTCGTTACTTTTGTGACCCCGAATTCCTGACCACAAAGCATGACGAGGTACTCGGGAAGGTTCACCCTTGGGGAAAAAACAGCTGGTGGTTACCCCTAGCATTTGACCTACCCCCTTATGTCGGAGATCATGACATCGCTCGAGTGATTTACATCACTAAAGAAAGTGAAGACATTTCTTGTGCTGTCCCTTACGAACCCGAGTAGGGGTATAGTAGGATTAAGTCCCTCCCCGTCCCCCAGGGGGGTAGGTCATCGGGAGGGGAGGGGAGGAGGAGGAGGGGTATAATAATAATGATAATAATAATAATAAATTAATTAAAAGGAATTGAAAAAACTAAAAAGATAATTGAAAATTAAAATTTAAGTTTAAAAAATGAATACATAAAAAACAGAAAAAAATGCTAGTGTTCGTTAATTAAAAAAAAAGTAAAAAGGGTCATTTGGAGGGAACTTTAACTTTAACTTTGACTTTGACGTTATAGAGATTCGAACCGTGCACTCAATAGCCAATGGCGCCCGTCTTGACGACTGGGCTATGCCGGCTGAGTGTACTTTTGTGATGAGAAAAGGAGAGAGAGATTTTTATTCCTTTATCGTGTTTTCTCCTTCTTGTATTAATTGATGGCTTAACGATAAACAATAGAAAAACTTATCTGTAAACTATACAATCTGGAATAGTCTACCCAATAAAATCTGCTAAATCAACATTTTGTAATTTTTTTAATTTTTGGGATGCGCTTATCAAGTTAATATTTCACTACATACAATACCATTTAAACAAGTTCTGTACTCACAATACTTAAACCTTATCATTATGATATCTACTTTTTTTGACAATTTTTGTTTGGTTCTTTTTTTGAGTTAGGGTTAGGAATATATGCTAATAAGTATCCTAGTTTTGGTAGAACGTTATTATGCCGGTGTGTGAGGTCAACTTCTTCAAACATCGCAGCCTCCCATCTGGATTCCAAAAAGTGTATTATTGGGGTCATTCCCTATCTCCTCCTGTTCTGACAAAAGATGGAATTCTGTGTTCACTGGGAGAAAGTCCGGAGAAACTTTTAAAAGTGGGTCTTGGGGTTGTGAGGTCACCGTGAGTCGAATGAGGCCTAATTGTTGTCCACAAGGATAAACTGTATATAAAGACGTTATTGCCAACTGCAAATGGGGGCATAAAATTCTGTCTGTGCCAATAATACAGGTCTGATTTTCATACGAATATGATTGACATGGAGGGTCCTGCTGATAGAATTTATATTTTGGTCCCCAAACTACATTAGTGTCCCTCATTTCACATGCTTGTGCCGAGGCGTCACATGCTATGATGGGATTCAATCCCTCAATGTGAATCAAATTGTCTCTGTTAATAGTAAAGTTATGTACACGAATAAAGTAATTATGGACTGTGTCTGACACTGTACCGGTCCATTGGTAGTAAGTATTTGGAACTCTATTCGTACCGAAAAGATATGGTTGTATTTCATTTAACACCGTTCCCGTTGGGTCTTTGTACGTTTGAACTAACTTTTTACAATCATCTAATGACATTTGAACTGGACTATTGTTGTAATAATAATCTGTTTGGCCGAAAAAATAAACTGTTTTTGCCTCACTAGTTTGTACTTGGACACATTCAAACGCTGTATATGCTGGTTTCAAAGGGGTTGTAGTGTACAAATTAGTAAGGATGATAGAAACATTCGTGATAGGCTCACAGTAACCTGGGTTGTTTTCATGGCGATACAAGTGGGCTAAGGTCCAATGGGTTTTTTGGTGTGGAATTTCGATTGGGTATTTCTCCCGGGATAATTGCTGGAGTTGTTCTTCCTCAATCGACTCCGGATTGACGTGTAACTCGGTTGTGGTATCCAATTCCAGTAACTGATTATCAGACATTGACATCACGGCTGAAGAAGTCCACCTCACACACACCAAGATTATTGAGAACAATGTAGAATACATTCTGCAATAAAACAGATATTAGAAATATATAAATGTATATATTAACCTAATCCACCATTCTTCATGCATTCAGTGAAGTGTTAAATTGTTGGGGAATGTGGAAAGTGAAAATTAAAGGCCATTGTCAATTCCGGAAGTACTACTGTTACTAATTTTTCGTCTGTTCATATGAATGTATAAGTCATCTAAGTCTTCTTTGTCCTGTGATGTCATCGTTGGTGTTTGTGTTGGGGTGAAGGGGGAGTAATAGAATTCTTCGTGGGCTTCCAAATCCGAGAAATGTGTTTGTTTTCGGGAGTCTGTTCTGCGAGGGCCATTTAATGATGATAAATTTTGGGCTGTCAATTGACAAGAACTAATGTGCAACATTTTGAGATAACTCGGTCTTCCCAAGATTACGCTTTCATAAAGGTGAGAGAATTTCATTTCGATCTGGAATTTGGTCTGAATATCAATGATATTCATCAATTCATCGTCAAGACCCGCTTTCTCTTCGACAATGGCTCGAACAACTCCTAATCTTGCTCCACAATGGTCATTGGTGGTGTCGTGATAGTCCGTCATACTGAGTGCAATGGATGGGCAAATCAAGTGTTGTGGATTAAGGAAGCATTCCGTAGCAATCGTCCGAGTCAACGTGCAGTTTGAAGAAAGGCTTTCTTTGACACGCCAAACCAACAATCCTCTGTCTGTTTGACACTCATTAGAGTCAAGCAGACATTCTTGGTGAAGGTCCGGGAGATCCGCTGATTGAACAAATCCGGTATAAGGGTCATATGAAATTGATGTTTCGGTGACATAGAAATTTTCAATAGCTTTCACCCACACATTCGTCGTTTTAAAAGAATCATCAGTCATCTCCAATAAATTTTTTGTCCCCCATGTTGTTGAGTTGATTTGAAACATTTCATATTGGTCTGGGTCAAAGTGTTCAGTGTGCATGTATGCACAGTCGGCTGCATTAATCTTAGTCTGACTGGTGCGTATTCTTGTCCGGATTGGGGAGATTAAATCTGGTCGGTGTTCCACTGCTGTTATTTCATGGACACAGTGGTAAGCAAGAATATTTCTTGTGCGCCTAGCGGTGCTCCAGATTGCTACGGATATCATGATGGAGTTGTCCATGGAATAAGGGCAGGAACTTGGTCTTGTCTTGAGCACGCCAAAGCTCCATATACGAGTTGAGCCTGTGGGGATGAGTTCAGCATCTGGTTCTTCTTGGGGTAACATTCGGAGTTGTTCGGATTTCGGATTGAAAAGGACTTCCCGGATTTGAGCAAATGACTGACGTGTCCAAAGGAGTAAAAGAAATGCATAGCAGAGTTGCACTAGAAATTAAGATTCTGATTAGATGTGTTTGTGACATTTGTTGTGTAGCATTCATTCAACATCCCCCTAATTGGATTGCTTGGAGGAACGTGTTGGGATTAAGGTCCACTTCCGTTTTAATCTTGGGAAAATCGGTGTCTATTGCAAACAGCGCCTTAGATTGAATTCCCGGGTGTTTCAATGGAGTGGGGGTAATCTTGACTAAGGCTAATGGATTCCCTGGCTCTCGTTGGTTGTATGGAACAATCACATATTTAGAATTGGGGCAATAAATGATGTCCTTTGTGAGGAGGCAGAAATGATCAATATGGCCGGTTAGTTTACATGGAACTGCTTTGTTTTCCTGCTTCCGATGGTCTACCAGTTGAAAGAGAAAGCCATTCAGGAGGGGGCAATGATCTTGACCGTAATAACATTCTGTTTGTTGAGGGAAATAGACATCATCATTTGTGATTCGATTTGTGACTACATCAATTTGAAGGTGGATTTTTTGAAGATGATAATCCACGTAATAAGTTCCATTCGTTCTGGGCGAAGTGTGTCTGAATACCGGATGTTCCCAAGTGCTCACAACATCAAAACGGGCTGCCTTAATCGGAACATTGTGGGTTTTGAAGAATGCAGAAGGTGGAAGCATTACTTGAAGAGGTCTTCCGTCTGGAGCTTTACCATTCTCTACCATGTTCTGACAATCTTCAATGGTTAAATTTGGATTAGGGTATTGTAGACTGACTTGTGGATAGTACATGTAGGTATTGTTGTGGACTCTTAAATCTCCTTTTAAGAGGGACACAGTACTGGTGCAAGCAAAAGCCCGACGAGGGGTATCAGTGATATAGGATGTATAAATTTCCAGTGGACCAACACGTGCATTCGAAAGGTCAATCATTCTTGGGTAAGTTATATGGTGGAGCTTTCCGAGTATCCATTTGGGGTTAACTGACGGGTTGAAGAATTGTTCCAATTTGTCTGGCCAAACTTGTCTATCCGGTGATGGGTCAAAGTCCTGTGGAGGCCAGTTATACGTTAAGTGGTATAAACTGGTTACGTTGTTGATGGTTTCATCCATCGTTATTGTCAAAGAGTTATTATGAGTTGTGGAAGACCAAGAGGTGCCGAAACATAACAAAATTTTCCAAATAAAAGTCCGCCCGGCCTGCATGTCTGTCAGTAAAGAAAAAGGAAACGGATGTCATAGGAGCGAGTGACACTATTCTAAGTCTACATTAGGGCTAGTGTGCTGGAGCTTGAAGGTTGTTAATAGTGAGGTGGTCCTTGCCAGACCATCCCAGTTGGTGTTTCATAGATGAAAATGTCCTCTTGACCCACAACTTGGTAAGCTCTGTGCGTTGGTGCTGATGGACGACCCGATGGGTAATACGGATGTTGCGTCACCGAAAGCGTTTGATATGGCGGTGGTGTCATAAGATCCTCTTCCGGTTCCGTTTGAGTAGTTTGGGAATTAAGCGGTTGCATCTCAGTATACAGAACTTGTGCTGTTACTGCCGGTTGTGGAACTCGCTGAAGTTTCCTCCGGAGCCATTTCCCAATGAATGTCCGGTAACGCACAGCAATCATGAAAATCCCCACCGTACTAAGGATCGCCACGAGGCCCATGAGAATTTTAAATCCAATTTCCTTAATAGGTGTAATTGTCCATTCCTTGATAACGGATGTTATCGATTCCTGATGTTGGTCTAATGGTTTTCCCATCAGTTTCGTTCGTATGATGTTGTCAACGGTAGAGGGAGCTCGCATCGACCGAATCATGGAGAGGAAATTATCGGCATTGGATAATTGCTTGATCTTGATTGTTCCTGGACTATTAAAGCTAATATCTGTGATGGGCTGCTTGGGTATCTTCATTCCCGCGGGCAAAGGCAGAGTTGGGAGGTTGACCTTCAATACTGTGGCATTGTTGAGCACCATCATCTGGTCCCGTCCTAGGTTGAAGTAAAACGGGGTCCTGTCTTCACAAGGGATGTGTTCTGGTTCCATGACAATTTGGTGGCTAAGTTCATTGAGAAAACCCTCCATCTTATTGTGCTGATACAGGAACGTAATTGGAATATTCCTGGTACAGTTCCCATCCAATTGTTGTTTGAAGTGATAAGAATCAATTTGAGCACAAGGTCTCAACATGAGGGCGTCTCCGGATAGCGTAGCGGCATACCTCTCATCCCGTAACAGCATTCGAACCATGACATTTGGTTGGTTCATTTCCGCTAAATAGGTGGCGGCATCTAACATCTGGCGCTGATTAATGCAATTCTGCAACACCAAATTCTGGATCGCGTATGTCACATTTGCTCGGATGATATCAGCCAAATATTGTAACTTAGCATTGATGTGGGCTGAAGAATGGATGGAACCTTGTAGGTGAGGCTGCATCTGATCTACTTTGGAAGTTTGTGTTAAGGCATTAACGATATCTGTTTCAGATCCTTGGAGTTTAAGCGCTTCCCGATAGTGTGGGGGAGGCAAACGTTGCCTCAGGGCATTAACAAGGTTCGATTCCGGACCTGGATCTTGAAGAGATTTCTGATAATGTGGTGAAAGCAGCGTGCGGATATGAATTGGTGGATGCTGTGTACTTGGCGGGACTTCTGGCACTTCGAGATAATCCCACTCAGTCTCCCTTGCTTTTTGTTGTTCGGATATTTCCAACTCCGCTGAGGTAGTTTGGTATTGGGCCCATTGGTTGACTGGTGTGTAAATGGTGTCTCGTCGAGGGACCGCTGCTTTCATAAATTGAATCCTTTTTGCAATCATGTCAAGGTGTTCAACCTTGAGGTGGTCCATACTCATTCCCTTGTCCAATAAGTTTTGAATCCGTTTCTTGTCGTAGATATCCCCAAAATAGTACTGAAATTCTTGCCGATGAAATGAATGTTTAAATCTAACTTCCAGCATGGTGAGTGGGCGGCCAAGTGCGTTTTCTTCTGCTGACAATAACCGTCCCAGCGTACGTTCCAGTTGTGTTGGGAAAAAACCTCGAGCTCGTGCTTGTTGTGTCAAATTACTTTGGGTCGGAGTGGTAACATCTCCAATGAATTTGTATTTGTCCCAATATTTTAGAAAATCCAAGACAAAGTATCCGTTCACATGTAAGAAACGGGGTGGGCCATGGTCATCCTCTGCATCTGGTAAACTGGGCAAAGTAAGTTGTGGCCTTGAACGTCTTCCAGGAGATATTGTTGTTGTTATTGACGAATGAGACTGTCCTTGGTGTGGGGTTTCCAGCTCCTCATCCACCAGTGTAAATGTGGATTCCACTGGCATTTTTAGGGGCAAATGAGTAAGATCCGGACTGTTCGGAGGAGTGTCAATCGGAACGGGTTCCATCGTGGTTTCTGCTAGATTTATACTTATTGGCGTAACCCAGGGATCTGACGTATGGGTTGAAGTTGGGGTCATGGTCGTCATTAAGGTTGAAGGGACTGGACCCGGACCTTTGGGACGTGGGGATGGGGTTATTTCAGGATAAGACTCTTCTTCATCTGGTATCTTCGGTGTCACTGAGAGTAAGGTGGATGTGGATGACCTGCCGTATTGTTGATCCATGTCTGGGAGATTACTAGTTGTTGTGGAACTATGACGAGGTCCCGGACCGGGTTGCCTGGGTGAGGGTGTAATCCATGAGTCTAGAATAGTCTCCAGAGGTTGACTGGTTGGTTGTCCGCGGGTTTGTTGGATTAACGTCCTATCATCCACTTGCCTAATTTCTCGTTTACTCCGACTCCCGGTTGGGCTTGTTTGGATTCTTAGTGCCTGCTCGAATGTGGAAGTCAAATCTGCTTGGAATGGGAGGGAGTTTGATCCGTCGGGTGAAAACATGGTACCTTGGGTTCCAGTTGCCATTTGAAGCTCACAGTATGATACTGTATGTAGTCCAGTAAGGGAAAGGGTTTCAGAAGGACAAGTCAGTCTATCTTTATTTGTCAAAATGCACTGTGTCGACGTAATTTTCTGCAGTCGACATGTTTTCATCAATGCACTTGACCAAATCAAGACTGATCCATCCATTCCCGAGCATGATTCTTCTTGATAATGACAGGTTGAGGCTAACGGCAACGGGGCCACGATGGTGTCATCAAAATTTGAAACCGAAACGGTGAGTATACTGTAGTAGTAGTTCACCACCGTCTGCTCCCAGGTCGTTGGCCAAACATACTGGATGTCAATTTTTTCTGCTGTCCCAAAAACAGTCTCTGAGAGTCGAACCAAGGGTTTGCGTGTTGGGGAGATGGACGTTTCTACCATGTCTTTGCATTCTTTAGGAGAGACTTTTACTGCTGTAGTCCTGGAGACTTGGCTGTGAGTCCCAAAGAAAAAGAATGATCGACTCTCATAGGATTCTTCGGCGTGACAGCTCCCACTCTTAACACTCGCCATAGAGGGATTCTCCGCCCAAATCGTGATGGATTCCAAGGTTGTTTCCGTCTCCAACTCATCAATCTCACAACTCGGGATTTGAGGAAGTTTATAAGTCAAGAATCCAACATTCGGGTCACAATACGTCAAAGTCGGTGTTTTCGGGCCCAGCGACGCGAAGTATTGGCGAAATAAAGCTTCATCTTCCGGAGCTGGGAGTGACGAGACCCATTGAATAAATTCTTCATTACCCATGATGAGTAATATCCAGATCCCAAGAAGATCCCTGGGCCGTAGCATGTTGTTGCTGGGGGGAAAGGGGTTCTCACGTTACCTTCTAATCCTAATTATTTGAAAGGTTGTGCCATTCATACCCCATTCATTCTAGCCTAGCAATAAAAAGTTGTTAAGTAATGAAACTGCCCTCTCGCAACCATTTCGGAAGTTGCCGGTTGCGAGGGGAACGGTTCGGCCTAATGGGCAAATCTAGCGACTCTTGTTCAGTTAAGTTTTGAATTTGTTTTTTCTCACCAGAGTCGGTTGAAACTTGGTTTCCCCCGTTTGCTAGTGTGAACGATTCCCTGGGATTAATATTCTTATCGTTTTCTTGATTCTCTAAGGATATTCCCAAGTTGTGGGAACTGGTTATATCCAGTCCTAAGCGTAAACCCGTACGAATCATCCACATTTGTTGAAAATCAAACATTGAATTTTCAAAAAACTGGATTAATTCTTGTTTCCGTGTTGAGTAGGTCAAAATCTTTATAAGTGCGCCAAAAATAGAAATATACATCCGCAATTCTATGGATGCAGACAGACCTAATGTCACTATGCATTCTTCCCATTGTGTAACAATGATCAGAATAGAAGACGTCATCAGCGCTGATTTTAACTTTAATATGTCCGCCACTGAATACGGGAATTCAAGGATGTGAATTAAAATTCCTTCTGGGTGAACCACATGAACTGTTCGTTTAATCTGGGTCGTGGTCTCATTTAATGGGGTTGTTTCGGATAACAAAATAACATCAGTGATGTTATAGGTTTTACATAATTCCCGAATTTCTGCATTTATTGCATACCCCGTGACCACATTAGCATGTATAGTAAAGAGATCACACTGATGAGAAGTTTTGTCATTGTCCATAATTGCCGGGACCCAGGATTCAATGGTTTTGACGAAATGAATCATTTGTTTTAAATGTCGCATTTCATCCACAAATTCGTCAACATTTTCGAACATTTCCACCGTTTCATCTCCCTCATCTTGATCTGTTATAATCAATCGCATACGTCTGACATGAGTTTGGAAAATCCTAGAGGTTGCCACGCATTGTACTTTATAGATATTGGGGAGTACTTTTTCTTTAATCATATAATCACCATAGTAATATGGTTTCCATTTAGTAGGAACGCTACTATCCCCTTTTCTAGGGTAGGAAATTCGAACATGATCGCCAACCTCGTAAAATACCCTGGTTCGTTTATGTAAGAATTTATCCTGATTCGTTTTTTGTTGTTGGGCAATAGCTTGTCGTGTCTCCAACCATAATTTCAGAAAAGTTTCTTGTTTATCTGCTAATTGACGATTGTCCAGAGCCACTTGGAACTCATACGGAAAACGCGGCAACCTTCCAAAAACGAGCGAAAATGGACAGCGATAGTTCAAAGATCTACGCGGGGTAGTATTAATGCAGAACATGAGTGGAAGTACGAGGGAATGCCATTGGGTAGAATTTTTATCCACAAAATTTTTAATCCGATTATGCCATGTGGAATTAATTCGTTCCGAATGTGAATTTGCTTGTTTAGAATAATAAGTTGTGTGTCGCAATTTGGTTTGAAAGAGTCTAGCATGGGAAGCTACTAGTTTCGCGGCATAATTACTGCCATTGTCCTTACGAATGACCTTTGGCATAGAAAACCGGAGGAAAATCTCATTTTCAAAAAAATTTGCTACTGTTTCAGCTGAAAGGTCTTTAATTGGTTTAAGAATGCAAAATTTGGTCAATAAACAAACTGCATTTATAATGTATTTATACCCTCCACTAGGAGGAAAATGTCCACAACAATCGGAAATTATTTCGAAAGGGTACGAAGGGATTGGCAATTTCCCCATACTTCCTTGTTCTTGTCCATAGCGCCTTTTATTCATGCTACATTCTTCGCATGCCGCGATATATTTGGCTAAGTCACGCTTAAGGTGCTGCCATGTGTATCTGTATAGTATTTTCAAATATGTTTTCGCGAAACCGAAATGCCCACTAGTCACGGAATTGTGTGCTTCGTACATAATTTGTCTGCGTAAAATCTTGGGAACGACAATGCGGCTATAACCCATTCTTAAATCATACAAGATTTCATTTTGAATGACATAACATGCACAAAAATTATTCTCTGCTATTTTTGTTTTAATCAGAATGCAATCTGAATCCACATTCTGAATGTGAACCCAATCTACTTCAGATTCAGTAGCTGTCCATTCCCTCGTATAGTTCAGTTCCGGATCTCCTTTCTGAATCTGACTGGTGACTACATTTACTAGATATGGTGGGACAATTTTCATGTCATCAATCTGATCGGGTAAGGATTCCCTGGATAACCAATCCGGTAAACTCATCGTCTCCCCTTTCTTATATTGGATTGTAAAGTTAAACCCCATCAACATGATTGCCCAAACTGTGAGTTGATCGTTCCATCTCTTCGATGGTGAGATCAACTTCCGCATTTGTGAGACCGGCAGACTATCCGTAAATATGGTGAAATGTATGCCAATGAGATAATCCCTAAAATTATGACACCCTACCGTCACTCCCAACAATTCTCTCATATAACTCGGATAATGCTGCTGGGTCTGGGTCAAGGATGCCGAGTAGTACTCACAGGGCACCTCTTCCCCAGTGGGTAAAACTTGAAGTAGAGCTGCCCCTAAGCCTACTAGACTTGCATCTGTGTAAAGCCTAGTTTCCCTAGTTGGGTCAAACCAATGTAAAAGAGGAGGATGCGTTAAGATTCTTTTAAGTTCTTCAAAATTTTGTGTTGCCTCGTCTGTCATAGTGAATTTATCCTTTCCCAAAAGTTTATAGAGAGGTTGGGCTAACGTAGAATAATTTGGAATGCATTTTTTGAACCAAACGAAACTGCCCAACGCTCTCATAAGAGCTTTCTGGGTCTTTGGTACCGGGATCTCCACAATAGCACGGAGTTTGTCCGGGTTCTGAATTATACCTTCCTGATTAATAATCATTCCTAA
>JAQIYD010000044.1:0-15430 GCA_034699565.1 Anurida granulata
AATTGTCACGAAGGGGATGAGCGAGGCTCTTCATATCCTAAGACGGGATCCCGAGCCATACTTGGAGAAATTAAATGGGGCGAGGAGGAAGAGGAAGATTAATAGAATGAGACAAAATGAAGACGTCGGTTAATAGATGAGAAAATGAACTTTCTCTTCCTTCTCTAGCCATCGGATTCAAAAGTCACTGGAATGGAATTTCAGTGTTTGCGTGTGTGCAGTTTCATGTAGAATATGATACTCACACCATCTTTAATTCTGATGACATGAATAGAGTCCATGCCAATATATAGACTCAAAAATATAGACCCAATAATATAGAACATCATAATATTGACCACATACCTATATAGACCAACATGATGTAGACCGTGCAATAATATAGAATATAGACCATTGAAATACAGATCTGATTCTGATATGAGCATTTGTGAACTTCATTTTTATTTACCATCAAAATAAAACCAAAAATGAAGATAGTGAAGTGAAAACTTAAATGGACGACAGTATTCAATTTTATTAATGAACTTTAGGTTGGTCTAGCATTGGAAACCCCATAATGAAATATAATGTCATTAGGTACAGTTTTCTAAAAATTGGTTGGTTGGATTTTCGCAAATAATGGTTTGCTGGAAGGCCCGGAATAGGCTCGGTAAAGGCTTAGGGCGATTTTTATGGACATTGCTACATGGAACCATCAAAATCAAATATAAACCATGCGAAATGTTTTCCTGTAGCTTGACATCGCGTTCGAATTTAAGTTGCAATGATGAATGGCGGAATATTCATAAAAATCGTGCGAAGCCTCCACGTCCCATACTCCGGGCAATCCAATAAACTATCATTTGTCAAAATCCCACCAAGCAATTCGTAGGATACCGTCAAATAAAAACAGACACATCACTTAGCAATTAATTATTTTTGGAAAGGCTTTAGAGTAAAGTTTCGAATAATTCTCTTCAAAGAAGGTTCCCCTTGGTTTTGGTTCCCCGTCAACCAGTTTTGTTTTGACGACCTGAAACTAAAAAATGAAGTTCATAAATGCTCAAAATCAGAATCAGATCTATATTTCAATGGTCCACAACATTGCAGGGTCTCTATCACTTTCATTATGGTCCACATAGAAATATGGTCTATATTATTATGTTCTATATTACGGTATATAATGTTGAGTCGATACATTGGTCTCCTTCACGTGAATATGAAGCTTACCTGAAGTCAATCAATTAAAGTACAGACACACTGTGAATAGCTTTTCCAATTTTATAAAATGAACAGATATAAGTATATCCCAAGCAACGTTTTAATAGCATCGCAACCATGTTTTCAGCCGAAGTCCAAATCATCCGCCGATTTTTTAAGGAAGATGTAGACTAGATTTTCACGGGGTGTGATTTAAACCCTCGAACATTTAATCAAAAACGCCGTATACTCTTAAATCGAATAACTCAAAAATGCCGAACTTTTCCTGAATTGAGGTGACACATTTAACCACTTATATCGAACATTTGACCAATTGTCTCTAAGATAATCGTATTGGTTAAAAATAGGGTTTATCCTCTTAAAACAAGTAGCAACGTATTCTTGCAGGAAAATAAAGGCATGAAACAAAAAGAATTGGAAAATAAAATTTGGCTAAAAATACACGTTCGTTAAAATAATCTAACCATGTTTAGCAAATTGTTTGTGGGATTTGAATTGAATTAAGAGAAATTTGAGCCTTCGCCCGTTAAATCCGAATGGGGTTGGAGCTGCCATCGTTTGTCTTTAAAGCCCACGAAGTGTATTTAGTTTTGCCTTTCTTTGGGAGGATTTCATTGAGAATGGGTCATTCTAATTGAAAAATTGCTAGATTCATTTGAAGATCCAAATGAATTTAAGTTTATCTGGTTATTGGCAAAAAACGGCATTGCTGAATTCATGTTCAGTTGACATTCAGGACAACTCTTCAGGTGCATCTCTCGCAGTCTGCTTCATCCAGCGTGGCGCACGAGTTGGGTTCGAATTTGGAGCTTCAATCTTCTATCATCATCAATTCGACTTTTAATGTTTTCGGTAGATTCTAACTTGATGTAGTGTTGCCTTTTATTAAATACAGTAATTATGTTATGTGCTTGTTTAAGTCGTCTGATTCCAGTTTCATTTTGACCATTTATTTTAAGCGATTAGATTAATACTGCACCGTTACAATATGAATGCAATATTGGCATCTGAGTTGTTTGTTTTATTTCCAAACAATGTTTGACTCACAATTTGACTCACACTCGAGACCTCTATTGCACTTTCTGAGAAACAAAAAGTATATTTCTGAAATTACTTTGACAGCTTTTTCGACTTAAGTTTGCATGCTACATGACTAGGATTGATGTTTCCGTTGTTTTGCATGTTAATTCCGATGGGTAAAAGTAAGTTACGATGGACCACCTAACCTAAGTTAATTACCTACAACTAAACCACTAGAAATATAAATTAATTAATGGAGAAACAAATAATGACCAAATACATCAGAATGAATGTGGGAAGACAACCCTTAGTCAACTGCAGCAAGGAAGTACCATTATTTTATTGGTTCCCCATGTTGTTGTTTTCCAAGGGCCTGGCGTCCCCGTTTTGGGTTCCGGCTCGACAGGCCCAAGAATAGGGGGTTTGGCAGGGGTTTTGATTAAGCATGTTCCCTACGGTCGTACACTCCCCATCCAAGTGATAATAAGACTCTTCATTGGAAATGTTGTGACCTCATCCATGATTTGCCCCAGGATTTCCTTTCCCTCTGTGTCCCTTGACGTGTTTCCCTGAACTTTCTCCTTGTCTCTCACGATCTTTGCTCAGCTGATGTTTGACCAGATGATGGGTAGAAATCGGAGTGGTAGGAACGGTAAGAGGAGGGTATATCTCCCTACATCCAGGAGCTGAATATCACAAATCAATTAGTCCTAGAGAATACTTTTAGTAAAGTTTACAAGACGAAGGAACGCAGAGGGTAAATGTAATGCAATAGAAGAACCCAACAAGGTTAAGAATCAGGCTTAGACGACCGTATAATCAACTCAAATGTGCCACAACAGTTTAATGGCGTCACGATTCCAAAAAGGGAGGCTTTTAAATTTTGTTTTGAAAACACCATTTTCGCATTGACTGATAATAATTCCATTTTATAAAAACTGTTACAATTTAAAAAGGTACGCTTAAAAACAGACGGGATTTATTACGGAATTCAAAGGTTCTGCAACTTTCGATAGACCAAATAAATGACACTTACTCGGGGCATTATTCGGCGTTTTCAAATTCTAAACGTAGAATTCAACGATTACTTATTGTAATTCACTGTTAGTTATTTATTGATACACCACAATCCAATCCAAACTCAGGCCATTCTACAGTGTGTTCATTTTATGAAAAGACTTTCCCGCCAAATTTAACATTATGGGCAAAATAAAATAAAATGAACACCCTGTATAACACAAATATTCTTTAATATAACGATGAAGTGGTCGTGGTGAGCCAGAATAGCCGTGGTGATCCAGGAGAGTCGTGGTGAGCCAAAAGAGCCGTGGTGAGCCAGAAGTGTAAAATTCTATGCCAAAAAAACTGCGTGGGGGATTCTGTGTAAAGTCTCTGCTTAGGGAACAGGAGTGGAAACGGAAAGGTCTCAACTGTCACTTCTCTTTTCAAAAAAAAAAGATGACGTCTGTGCACATGCACAGACGTGTATCTCTCTTTCCGCACCAGCCGCACCCCTAAAAATAAGACGCTGCGAGCGAGGGAAGCGAGCGAGCACAACCAAACAAGCCTGTGTCTAGGCACGGAATGCTGTATGCTTTCCGGGCCCAGGCACGGGCTTGTTTGGTTTGTATACTATTTGTTGAAGAAACTGGCCCTGCCCCGAAGGCTCGCGTTTACAAGCGATGGAAATCTCAATAAAAATATTGAAAACTGAAGGAACGATATTTCCCCTTTATTTTCCAAATATAAGTTTGATAGCTGGAAGTTCATTGATTCATTAAATAACTCCTTTCATAATCCACACTCGTCAAGTTTACGTTCCATTTCCAATTTGCTATCGTATGAGAACGTCAAAAAGAAATTGAAAAAAAAATTGATATCACTTTTTTTCTTTTCCGTTGCATTTGTTCTGCGCCAAGTCTCCATTATTGTGCAGTTCACCTCCTGTCAGTATCACTTCTTAAGTTTAAGTGTTAAAAAAGGACTCAAGTTTGGGTATTTTGAGATTTCACTTTCACAATCACCTTCTAACTAAAAGAAATTGTTGAACTGAAAAAAAAAACTTATTACATTCCTCTGCCTGTCGTTTTCTTCTGTAAACATGCATTTTTGAGCCAGTAGCATAGGTATGGATTTTGTTATAGCTAATCATGAAAATTCTTAAGTGGAGAAATAAAGTTTGAAATAAGCATTCAATTGGGGGTTCAACCTCAGATTTTGCGGCTCCTTTTCATAATTCAAATAGTTCACGCCACCGTCTTTTCGTAGTTGACCGGTGATGGATTTTCTTTGTTTTGGAAACACAAGGTCAAACATTGATTGATTGTTTCATCAAGCTTCTCTTTCCATCTTTTCCGGTCCAACAACTGAAGGGTTTTGGAACTGACTTCACTCCACATTACATTCGAGGTGACATTAATTTCAGTAGGAGCTGCAACCAGTTGATTCGACACTTTGATTAATGGTTTTACTGCAAATAAAAAAGGGAAAGCAGAGGTTAGGTAAGTAGACACAGGAATAGCTTAGGAAAAGAGGATATAATTCTTATTTGGAAAATGATGTCAAGCCGAGTCAAGTAATCTGGAACGAGGATCTTATATTGAGACTGAAAAATCAATCTTGCACTCTTCTCCTCGAGCTTAATTGAATCAATTCTCTCGCAGAAAGTTGTGTTGCAATCTTTGTCAACGGCTGAGCTGGATGGATGCTTTGAAATTGGTTTCATTAAAAAGTTTCCTTTAGCGCATCTTCAGTTTCTCTAGTTTGACATCTTCATCCCCTTGTGCTGGGTATAGGATAATCCACGTCGTCCTTGTTATTAATTGCTACTTTGGCACTTGGTCATTGACAACTTCTTGGAGTGATTGATGGAACGATGACTTCAAGGAATATACCGAGCCTGTTATAGGTCTTTAACTTACATTGCACGCGGGACACTACATTACCAGCGGCCAGCGGCGGGATATTCTTAAATGCAATTCAGAGAAATGTTTCTCTTTCCCATTCTAAAACTGCACAAAATGGTAAATTTGAATTTGATGCTTTCACTCTAAATACTTGAATGAATTTGAAGAACTTGATCATTTTAGGAAATGCTAAAACTGTGCTGATTTCAGTCTCGTTAATTTCTTACTTATAGAGTTAGAATGGGTTAGAAGCAGGTCCATTACTGGGCTTAGCCGGATTTGAAAAGACTTATTAGAGGTGGCTTTGGGGGGAAAGCAGAGGAAGCGAGAAAGCGAATGAATACTAAATCAGTACAATTCCGTCTTCCCCATGGGACAACACGTAAATTCGATATTGCGTATTCTAAGTATAGAAGCATTGTTGGAGGAATTTGAGGAGGATTTTACGTTTTTGGCAAACTATTCTGCATAATTCTCATCTCATTTTTTAAATTTTCAATTTGGATTTTTGACAAATTTTTGTACACAATGTAGCATTGCTGCAAACTCCCCTGTATGAATGCCTAATGCCGAATATTGAAAAAACCTAATGCGGAGTAAAAACTGAGGATTTCTAGTTTTTTAACAACGCTTACTGTTATTTGATAAAAATATTACTTTCACCATCTTCCATCCATTCAGACAATTCTACACGAAGTGAGTGGAAGCTTTTTATAATTTTTAGAATAAGCATGAGCCAGTGAAAATCTTCGCGTCACTTTCAATGTTTCCGGAGTGTCAGATCTTTTTAAAGTAGAATAGACTGACAATCAATAATAATGAACCTAGTTCGACAGATATTTCACCCCAGTCACGTTGCTGGCTTTCACCCTCCGTTCTCTCGACTGAAATCTCTCTGCTCAACCCTCACGCAAGGATTTCGTCAGCTTCATTTTTCTGAACCCGGTTTATAAACTTTGAGTGAGGATGCTCCAAGGACGGAAGAGCAGGACGAGGTTGGTGGCTAAAAAGAACGAGAACGGCACAAGATTCAGATAACGGCAAAGATAAATTAAAGTTGCAATTAATTTTCATTGCTGCATTTCTCACACAATTTTTTGACCTAACTTATTTATTTTTTCAATTCTAAGGCAAAAACAAATTCGGAGTCTCTCTCAATCGGTTCAGTTTTAGATGTAATAACCCCAGATTTTGTCTGGTCGGGCGAACTGAAAACTTTTCCCGAGGATATGAAAGATGGACAATGGATCTCGCGGACCTCAATTGACGACCACTTGTCGTTGGATTTAGCTTAAATACTTTTCAGAAGCATAAATGCCAATTAATGAATGCCTATTAATGTTACGAGTACGTGTTTAAAATTAAAACAAATGAGTGAAAGATCAATAAATTCTAAAAATGAGAATTTTCCTAATCAACTTAAAATTCCAATTATGCCGTAAATACAAACTTAATTACTTTTCGGAAATTTTGAGTAACTCACAATTCCTGCAGGCGGGAAGGAGCCCTTTCATTTTTCGTAAAGTAAAATTCCTTGCAAGACTTAGTTTCTTGAAAAATGTTGTAACAAAGAGTTAAGGCCATTTTGAATTTTCTCTAGTAAGTTCAAAATGGTATCTGGGAGACCCAAGGGGAGAGCAAGTTAAGTAGTTAAAATGTCTAGTAAACACAACAAAAGAACTACACTTCTTTCTTCGTTTTACCTTCAACTGAAATGAGAAAGTTATTTCAGTTTTCCAGTCACATCCTCCAAAAGGAAATTAAACATTGGAGTCAAAGAACGTGAAAAATCTCATTTCGCAAATCTCTCCAATACAAAAACATCTCTAACTCGTAGAGGTATTCCTTTGAAATAAATAAGAAACCCAGGAGGCAGAAAAAGAAATTAAAATACAAACGTAGTGCTTTGAAATGTTGGACTTAGGTACCATTTTAAATTAACGTTAAACCTCAATCATTTATCAACATAAATAAATTTGATTTAATTCAGAAACTGATGACATGTTTGTTAGCTTATGCACAATTCAAGATATTTACTAACTGAGAGTCTATTGGTTTAACTTAACCCTTCGAAAGCAAAGTTAGTTTTATGAATGTGGTTTTTACCAGTTTAAAATTTGTACTCTTGCCCTTTAATATTTTCAACTGATGCCATTTTGAAGTCCATTCATTCAAACTTTCTTTGAAAGCTCTTCCGTGCTCTATTCATACTTAATTCACTCAAAGAGAACGTCAAAGTCAACGTTAAAGAACTTTACATGCTGAAATATTTTACCAATAAGCAAAAGTTTTTCTAAAAAAAAGTGAGAATTATAATCGCTTTATTTTGAGCCTTTTACTTTTCACCCTGGCCTTTCCCGCAGCCTGTAAAGTTAGATTTTGTAGGATTTTAAAAGAACCGCTCGACGTCATTCATTTCCAAAGATTAGTGTGAACTAATGGTAAGAAAGTAATGAGGCAGAGATGGATTTGAGTAAAAGCGAAAAGGAGAGGAAATGAATCACTTTATAAGTTACTTAAGAAAAGCTTCGGATTTTCAGTTTCAAAAAACTCGATTCAAAACACTAAAGAGGCTTTTGACTCCGCAACTTTTGGATTTTACCAAAGGATTTTTACAGAAAAATCTTTAGTTTTTACCATTCTCTCTCACCCCTCAACCCTCAACGCCGGAAAGCACAAGGAGTATGCGATACTCTCAAAAATTGAAGTTCAATGATGCTCCGGGGGCAGAAGTTGGAGAGCCAATAAAATCCTTTTGTTTGTGTAAAGAAGATTTTCATCATGTTTTGCTCCTGCCTGTTAAGCACACACAAGTTGGGAAGTATTTGTCTAAAAATTGCATTTTAATTACTTCCAAATAGAATGTTAGGTTAGGTTGATGCCGTCACGAAGTTGGTCGAATTAATGGGGCCGCTTTTCTCCTTTGTAGAAGGAAGGAGAAAGGAAGCTCTTAAGATGATTTTTTGATGAAACCCAGGCGCTCTGCTCTGCCGAGTATAAAGTACAACGTGTAAATCGGATGTAGCCTCGTTTGGTTGTAAATACTTTACCATTTTCACCAGGATTGCTGACCGGTAGGTGTGACGTGTGACCCATCTTGTCTCTCCCATCCAACCAACATACCATGGCGTGAAAGTAGTATTCTCAGTACATAGTTGCAGTTGAGAAAATAATTCGTTGGTTCGATTGAGGAAAGGAGAAGGAAAAGGGTGAGTTTCCATTCAACTCCAATCTCTTCAAACAACTTTCTGGAAACTTCTTTCCTCTTGGAATAGTGAACTTAGAAGAGAACTTTCAGCGCTATTGTTTGGCGGTTGAAAAGGGAGAAAATGGTACTTAAGTTGTGGAATGAATTCATATTTCATAATGAGAACTTTACAACATTAATAGAAACCGCACGGTAGGAGTATACACGTATGTGTAGTAAGACTCATATTATGGCAATTTGTCTTATGAAGATCATGACAAGGAAAGGGCGTAAAGGTTAGTAGCGTTTACTTATGTTTTGAAAGTTGAATTGCTTACAACGGGAACGACCTTGTATGAGACATTGTCGTAGAGTGATTTTTCAATTCTTTTATTTTTCGTAGACTCTCGAATGGACTCTTTGGAACTCGATTTCTTACGTGCAATTTGCCATAATGATTTGGGATTTCTTCGTCTGGGTGAAGTTGGTGTCTGACTAGCAACATGCTAATAACATGCAAATACTGTTCCCATTTCTCAAAAAAATTTGACTTTTTTTAAATATTTTATTTTCAAGCTCTTAATTGTTTCATTTTATTTTATTTTAATTTAATTTTCAAAGTATTTATTTTTTTTTCGTTTGAATTGTTTTTTTTTTAGTTTAATTGAAATGAATTTTGAAAAAGTTGGAGTTTTGAAGCGAAGGAGGACGCACGTAAAGTGGTTAGCCTCTTGTGACTGAGATAAGCACACATTAGAAGTCGCACTCCATCATCTCAAAAGTTTGACATTACTTGACAAAATCAGATAATTTTAAAATTGAAAAACATTTTCTACAGCTAAAACAGGAGTTGGAAACTGTAATTGAGGACTTAATTTAACGAAGTAAAAATATTATGATTCAAACACAATAATTCACACCCACCCGAAAAAAAATCAATTATAATTCACGGTCTTAATTTCGAGCGTGAACGAATGTCTGAACTTCGACTATTTTTCCAACACCACCTTCAAACACAAATGCACAATAAAATAAAATAACGCCCAGTTATTAAAACATCCAAACTACAAGTATTTTATTTTCCTATTCCGACAAATTGAAAGGCTCGAAAATGATAAACGGGCTCAAAATTGGCTTCTCCCATGACCGATGTTACGAGGAACGGGCAATACGGAGAAAAAGAACCCCACATCTTCATGCTGCGAAACGTAATGGGAAAATGGCGTTCCCTTTTTGACAACGCTCTATTCGAACTAAATCCAGATCATGGCGACAAAAGTGCAAAAAATGTAAATTGATTATCTACAAGGAAAAGTGTCGGAATCCCCAAATGTGTAAATTGTGTACTACCTAGTTGGTACAAAGTTGCCTTCTGTCATGCTCATGTGACTTGTTTGTTTGAAATGACCTTATTTAAAGTGAGTTTCATTCTACTGTGTTCCTTGGCCTGTAAAGATGCGCGACATGACCTTTTGGAGCCTATCGGCTTTGGTGTCTTGGGATTGGTTAAAACCTTACTCGTTTCAAATACAATCAAAATTAATTCTTGATCGACAGACAATTGAATCGGATAGGTTTGAATTGTTTTTAATGTATTGTGTTCCAATTTTCAATTTAATTTAGAACTTCAGGGCACCTATTCGGCTATAAATATTAATAAACACGCTTGGCAACAAACAAATCTTACAATTTCCGACCTAGGTAATTGTGAATAACGACAGGTTGAATTCACCAATAGAGTAAACTAGTAGTCTGCATGGTGGTGTAAACATTGCATTGGCGAAGGTTTTCTCAGCGTTTGGATCGTTTCATTAAAAATAAACGCGAATACTACTTATTAGCGTCTATTTAATTAAAGCAGGAGTATATTATTTGTTGCATATTTTAGAAAAAATTTCGGAAGACTTTAAGTTCTTTTTAATTCCAGTTTTTTAATCTGAATAAACAAAGTTATTATAAAATCACTAAACAATTTGAAGAAACAATATCATAAGGTCCAAATGACATGGAATTTTGATAACTTTGAATAAACATTAAGTTAGGTTAGGTTAGTATGTTTAGTTTTAATTAAGGTAGTCCAACGTCTGGGCATCCCGTGACCGTCTGTGGCATTTCTGAAACTTTAATTTTATATTTTGCCAAACATTTACTTTCCAGAGCAGACTGATCTCTGGCTGCTATTGCTGAACTTTTTGAAAAAACGAATGTTTGTCCTACGCATTTTCCGTCTATGTGTGTTGGAATATAAAACATAAAAGTATCCGAACTCGCTAGGCAGAAATCTGCGCTAAAATACCAAATCTTGCCATCGGTGATAAAATTCTCAACAACATTAAACACCCTATCCTTCTTGTTATAAATCATGTCCCCCGTAAAAACTTTCAATTTCCCCTCAGAAGTTACAAAATATCCACCATAGGCGTAGCCATGATCCTTATTCTTTGCCTTTATTTTAATCCATTTGCAGAGTCCAGGACCATCTTTAGACCAGAAAGTAGGAACGTAGACACTATACGAAAAATAAATACCGGAAATGGACTTCATCGAAATTTTGTTCCTACGCTTAAAACAAGGAAGAGACGCCTTAAACATTGCTTCTTTTTCTGCTTGGCTTATTTTAGTTGCGGTAGTTTCATTTTGAAAATTAAAATCATCTCCCAGTTTTATTCCAGTGGCTTCTGCAATTTAAAATAAATATCTTAAACTCCTATAGGCGCAAAATTTAGGTTAGGTTAGACTGTTGGATGGAATTGTGAAAATAGTAACCTAAAAACGGAATACAATAGCTGCCTTTGCGGAGCTGACTGTTGTAATAAGAATGAAAAAATTCCAGTTTTAGTTTAATATTTTTGCGACAGTTTCAGCTTAGTAACTTAGGTTTTAAAGCTTCATGAGTATTAGCTAAAACATTAATTTTAACATTAACATTAATTTAACATTAATTTTGCCGCTTTTTGCCCTAATAGTTCATTGCTTCATCATTTTATTCGGAAAATTTGTGGCGTACTCAAAATAGCAATTTAGACTAAATGAAGTTATGTTTAGAAAAACAAAAATTTGAATTGTGGTTCATTTTAAAACTTTTGGAATTTTGCCCATTTGTATTAGTTTGGCGATTTTAGCCTAAATTTGGAACCGCATCGTTATTCTGTTTGGCAAAAGTTAGTTATTTCTTTTGGACAAATTGATATCGTTTTAGAATGCGTTAATTCATAGCCTCGAGCATGTTACAATTTTATACTAAAAATAGAATTTGAATTTGGTTTGTGCCATTTACCTGTAGAAAGTGCCATATAATTAGTCAAGAGAAAGTAAAGTTGTAATATTTGGAATTTCATGATGCCAAGGATTTTGGAAGACAATTTCTACAACTGAAGTTCACTTGAGCCAAATTATTTATATAACGAGCACTAATATTATCCCACTTTCTATTTGGAAATATGTTCTAAAAGTAGTTTGGTGAAAATTAACCAATTTCTATGCTCAATGGGTTTTTGCAAAGAAACCAGTATTAATCGTATCCAATAAAATAATTTGTACCTCTCGACATAATTCTCGTAATTAGTCTCCCCATCTTCTGAGTTCATGTCAAAATGTTACTTGGGTTTTATTGTCATATGTTTTTTTGGGTTGATTTATTATTATTCCTATTACTTCCTGTTAGATTAGGGTAATTGGGTGGAATTCCCTTGAATAACGCTTCATTTTTCATCAAGTTTCAGGTGTTAATAGATCTTTTAAGCTGTAAGGCGTAAATTACTATAAACATTGTAAGTAATGTTGGCAATTTATGAACACTATTCAACTACTTTGCGTCATTTCATCCAATATAGTAATCTTTTTTCTTATCAATTGCAGAATTGTAGTTGTTTTCATTTGTTACGATTTCATGAAATGACCAGGTTTGGGTTGAATTTTTGTGTTCGTTTACACAGAAAAACACACTGTCTCCAAGGGCAATTAGTCGGGTGTATTTGAGTTGTATTTGGTGATATTTTAAATATTTGGCATATTGTATTAACGGGCAAGTATCGGCCACTATGCATTGCTATAGTAAAAACTTGACGTGGCCGTGCGTAGACGCGGAAAGGATACACCACTCCGTGTCTAAACACAGACAAGTCTACTTGTGCTTGCTCGCTTGCTGCGGCGTGTTGTGAGCTGCCAACTTTTCGAAATTGGGGCGACCAGATACATAACCCAACTACTAACACTCAGAGATGAGCAAAGCGTCATCGAAATAAAGACTGGTCAGATTCTAGCTGGAATGCAATGTGCACCACTAAGAAAGAAATTGCGTGAACTGGAAAATCCAGTTTAGAAATTTTAGATATTTTAGTTGTATTGTTTTTTTTTGTATTGATATTTGTATATTTTTAAATTTAGAAATTTTGCCAAAACATTAAGTGTAAGGTAGATTTTTATTTAACACATTATGGGGTGTGCTCCTCTGGACTTAAAAGGATAAATTCAGTTTCGGTTAATCCACACACACTTTTATTTGTCTCAATTTTTGAGTTTATACGTCATCTTCATTTCAATTTTGAACATCCTGTTTGACAAGGAAAAAACAGGAAACGATAAGCGTGTGGAGAAAAAAGAGGTTTCTCAACCAAGACTTTTTACATACTTGCCATATATTAACGCGGATTCCGATTCAAGAATCCGATCCATAGTCGGAGATCTGTTTTCCCATTCTGTTTCTGTTTCGTACAATAAAACCATTATTTTCATTGTTTGTCATTTGTCACTAATTTGATACCGAATTTTGTGCTTCCTAGAATAATATGCGGTTTTTTTTAACGCGAAATTCAATTCGTAAATACTAACGATATTTTTCAACATTTGCCTCAAAACCCATAATAATAAACCCAACTTGCTTTAATTTTTTTTTGCGAATTGCTATTGTTTTGATTACTTAATAATTTTATATGGTTCATGTTGCTAAACATGCCAAATATCACAGGACTGCCAAACCATTTTTTATTCAATTGGTTGAATAGAGTCGAATTTATTTCCGAGTTAATAGCAGTGTATAAAGTTTTGCTTTGCAAAGAAGAACAGAAATCGAGGGTACAAAATCGTTCTTACTCCCGATTTTAATAGCAGAGCGAGAATAACCTTTCCTTGAATGGTTTTAGGTAGTATTATTTTCCACTATCAATCTATGCCTATACTAGTTTTAACGCATGACGTTGATCCTCTTTTATCGCTGCGAGGAGGATGAGTAATTCATAAACGGATATACATCCAATATTTCCGCTGAATTCGGAGGTTTTATTTACTCCAGCATAATTTGGAAAAGTGAATCGATTCTTTCTTAAAGAAGAAAGATGAAGGGCATCTTCCGTTTGGAGAGATATACACTATAATATCAATACGAAGATCGTTTCGAAGGGTATAGACAACCGTTTGTATTGAAGTTAAGTCGAATAACCAGGAAAGTTATTTTTCCAAACGCTAGTAACATCATCAAATTCTTCGGATAGTGTCTGTGCCGTCACTTTTAGCGGTGACATTTAGAACAAACTCAGTCAGGTCGGATTTTAGTTCAAGCACAGAAATGGAGGAAGATAATAATCCGTCAAGCGAACACCTAAGTGACGACGAAGTGGTTTCATCTGAAGCGGAAAGCGATTCCGAAAATGAAAGTATTGCTGAAGCTTCCCCTATTGATTCAATGTTGGAAGCGCAAGGAATACCTCCGGATGTAGGGATTGGACAAATATTGAGGCAAATGTCACCACTTGACGAGATTACAACGTTGCTAAAATTTATTCTGCCTGGAGTCCAGATCCAATACGTTGTCCTCTTTCTCTTTATTTCGGTAATTTACAAGATCCACCATTAATTCCTACGTCCTGAATAATTTCGTTTATTATTTTAGGAGGTACTGTCGGATGGAACGAAGATTCCATGTTTTCTAGTTTTTTGGATATTTTATCGTGGGGTGGAAATTGCAAACGCCTTTGTCATTGCCGAAGTTGAAAAACAGAGCAAAAGGAATACAGAAACAGTTGCGATCACACTGGTTGGCCTTTTGTCCCTTCATGTTCTATCTAATGGATTTCTTATGCGGGATCAGGGATTAATGTTTCCGTAAGCGGGTGTAGTTAACAAACTCCGATTTGTGCTTCTATTCTATTTTCAAATTCAAGATTGGTATTTCTGCCTCCAACCGTTGACCTTCAGAATGGGTGGACAGTTCTATGGGTTATAATTCTAACGGACTACATGGCTAAGGCACTCACAATTATCGTCAAGTGCCTGCTCCTTCTACTTCCTGCAGAAATTGCTTCTTTTCAATGTCGGGTAATTGCGCAATTAATTTACAAAAAAATAACGTGTATGACCTACTGGTTAAAAATCGTTCAAGGGTAAATACTACTTGTTGATTGAGGGGACATCCCAATTATATCGATTGGTGTTGCCTATTATACCGTGGCTTTATTTTCTTATTGGTGGGACTTTATTTGACAGCCCAATTACTCATATTCTCATCGCTTTGGCAAAATGTGGGCTCTATACCTGGTATAAGTTACCGGAATTATTTGCAAACTTGAACCCATGGTTTTCCATTACAATTGTCTTGCTAAACGAACCGGTAAGGAATTACTAATTTGTTTCGTTAACACTTGTGTGCAAACAATTTATTTAATGTTGGTATTAAATTATTTCAGCATTATGGAACTAATCCCACGCCAGAAGAATTGTCCCAAGAACACCCGATTTGTCCAATTTGCCTGAAGGGTTGGACGGATGCTACGCGTCTTATTTCGTGTTCCCACATTTTCTGTGCTGAATGCATCCACAAGTGGTTGATGACGGAAGGGGGGAACTATTGTCCAATTTGCAAAAAGAAGGTCAATTTTAATCCTACATTTCGAAATGGATCAACAACAAGTAACATTAGAGTATTTTAATCAAATATGTTGCCTGCGACTATTTTGATTCATTTTATAAGGTAAAATAATAGGTTGTGATTTCATTGAGCTAAAAGCACAACCATTTGTTTCCATTTTTGGAATTTTGTTAATAGAAGAAAATTCAAAGTTACTTAATTCAGATTTGTACAAATATAATACGACTAGATTATATTATATTATATATTAAC
>JAQIYD010000045.1:0-15195 GCA_034699565.1 Anurida granulata
GAGATATATAAATCCAAATAAATAACCACAGATTTCAAATTCATTTTTTTGCAAAGAATAGTTAAATACTTCGCTATGATCTGTCATTTTTATCATTCAATTCACTATCACTGAAAAACTTTGCTTGGTTTTACAATAATCCCATGACGCAACGCTGAATGAGAAATATTTTTAATCTTTTCTAGAGATTATCGGTTATTTCAATCCTCAATGATTCCAAAACAAATTGTAATTTATTTCCGTCGAGAGCGCCCTCAGGTTTATGCAAATCTTATTTTAAAAATACTCACCCTTGCACATGCGACACTTTGGATTTTTCTCACTTAATGCTTACAGTTACAATTTTTATTCTAAGAGGAAATTAATTGGTCCACAAGCTCCAGGCTGCCACTCCATACTACATAGCTAATTCCCAGTAAGAATATTTATGCAAATCCTTTAATAATTATTATTAAACACTATTTAAAGTGAAATAAATGTCGGGTTAGTGAGATTTATTTTATTTTAATTTTGTTAAGTCCACTCCAAGTTAATATACGGAGCTTTTAAATCATTAGAGTGTATCAATGTTTACAATTTAAGTTTTATTAAAGTTTTGATCGGATTCAACGTAATCGTATTCTAAATGTTTAAGGTTTTGCATTTCCTGGAATCACGTCATAGACTCCGTCCCATAAGAGCTTTACGTAGGTAATTGGTAAAATTGGTACACATTAAAGTCAAAATCATCCGTTCCATTTAATCAATGTTACTCGTGATGAATTGTTAATTGGTTGCAAGTTCGACTTCGGCATTTGATTTCGCTCTCAACAATTTGAAGTCAAATGTCATCACTAACTTTGGTATATTGTAGTAATTTGATTCGAGGCCACTTCAAGTAGATTTTACGGTTTAGAGTTTACTGACATCAAGATCGACTTAAAATATATGGGAAATAAATGTTTGTCGTTCGCTTTTGCATTTCAAACTTGAGCTTGATTTGTTACACAGAACTTGCAGGAAATGCAGGTGTATGATTATTTATTAAATTGAAATGAAAACTGTTTTGGTTTTGTTTTTAGATTTCATACTTAACTAATTACTCTACAACTTGATTTCTCGAATATTTATAAATATGTGAATATAAAGAATTTGGAGAATTGTAAGCTGAGATTCTTGTTGAAATGAATTAAAACTGGAGGCAACAGGCCAACATATTGATACAACAGTGTGCTTGAGCGGCTTGAAAAATTCTACCACTTTAGGACGAGTAAAGATATTCCTCAGCCTATCAGGGGAGGATGTACGAAAAGTATAGGTCGGCCAATCGGGTCGGAGTTGACCTTTTCACTTGGAATCCTGGCCTTGGATACTCTGGTGGTAACAACGATCCGGGGGACAGCCCAATTTTACATCAACTTTGGGAAAAACCTGCTACGTGCCGGGGCCTGATTTCGAGGACACCTTCTCCCCACAGTTTATGTTAATTTGTCGATTTTTTTTTGTACAATATTGAAAATGTACAAATATGTTCTAGAAATATGGGAGTTTATAAAAGAATTAAATATATTGAAAAAGTGAACCATTTGACCATTTATATTTATTCTTCATTTTTGGGATTTATTCTGTGTCTGTGTATTTCAAACGTTTTGAAAAGAAAAACATTTTTTTGCTAGTTTTGCAATGCACTTAAATTGTCAGCTATCAAGGGTTTTATTGGGACAGAAACCTAATGGCGGCCCCAAGCTGAGATGGTAAGCAGTGAAGATAAGGAGTATCATCCGTTGGAAGTGGAGAAAAGGCGGAAGGAATCGGACCGCCAATTGAGCAATTAACCAACCTATCTCTTCACACTTTCCGTTAGAAATACACGAGGTAGATTTATGTGCGTGCTATGGGAAGATAATCCTGTGGGTGCCGTATTCGAGTTTGGAGGTACTCGAACGAACGAGTTAGATGGCCCCAATCAGCCAAAACGCTAGCACCGAATCAATCAATTCGCTAGACAAAAATTTAACGACGCAAAACTTCGCTTCTGGAGACATTGTGTAAGCGCGAGCAGTTTCTTTTACTTCAAATTAATTTACCAAAGTCTCTTGTTCAAACAATTGACTGGAAGGTGGCTCATCATTTGAGGAGAGAAAATCTCGTGCATACCTTCATTGAACAAAACAAGGGCTCCCTATTTGCAAAACGGGATATTGTATGCACGTATGAAACCGATGTGTGTAAAGAGGTAGTCGTAGGAAGTCGTCGAGTCGTAGTCGTAGGAACACATTTTTGTTTTTATGTCAGGGACATTACAACATCTCTCTTGGATTTATACATTAAAGTAAGCGTTAATGAAAATGCGATTTGTTTCATGAGTCTGGATGATGGCATTGGAATTGGTAGTTTGTCCTATTTTTTATATAAATTGGTAAATGATATGCTTTCAAGCGTCAGCGTTTTACACAACTTTAACAGATGCATTTTGTCATATCAAATGCGGATAATAGAATTTAAAACAAAGAAATCAACACTTTTTCAAGGAGTCCACAACCATGGGTTGCATAATAACTTTACTGAAACTCATTTTCTCAAAGTTTCAGTGAAAGGAGAATGATTTACCCGAAAGGTGATGCATTTCCGTTTTAGTGTTCCCTCACTTTTTAATTTCCTCTATTGCTTTATAAATTTCGTCTTTGTTAGTTTTGAATAACATTCAAGATGGATCCTTCCCTTGGTACGTCCCGACTGGGCATCTCTATTGAGTTTTTTCATTGAAGAGACAGTCAAGTTATTTATTTTCTAAAAACAAGTGCCGAAAACGCTTAAAAGAATTTTAATTGAAAGATTACAACCTTTCTTTCTATTTTCCCTGACAACTTCACATCCAATTGTGTTAAGAAAAAAATCAAGAGTATTCTTCTTGCTATCTGCTACCCTTATGTTCCTTCTCTCCTTCTATGCTTATATTCTCCTTCCTCTTCCAAAAAATGAGGCCCTTGCATGTGAGATTAATACTTTTAAGATTTCGATAGTCCGTTATATCACTTAAATTTAATTGAGGCACCACGAGTATTTTCTTTCCTAGAAAGAAATCTGAATCGGGAACACTTCTCCACTCCATTTGATTATTCAAAATGTTCTTTTACTTTAATGCTCATATCCCAACTAAGTATACCAGAACCCAGATATGTTTTTCAGCATCATTTAGTTGTTAAAAGTATTGTCTCTTTCTGGACACAAGTCTTGCTCGGCCCTACCGCCTAAGTTGAGAGTTAATTTTAGGAATTTGAAATAACCATAAAATCTGATTAAGATTTCTTGAAAGTTGAGCAGAGATTACATAGTCTTTCTGATTTTCAGAACTAAATCTCCCCTGGAGAAACTCATACCATCTAAAGTTAGCCGGTGAGTGTGGCGCTGCCGTCTAAGGCTTTCATGTCAATTTGAGTGAAATTTTTGAACTGAACAAAAAGATTCAACAACTGAAGATTCGAATTCATGAGTTGGAAGGTCTTCATCCTCGTTACTCCGAGGTTGATCCTAATCCCTGTGGCAGATCTAGATAGGGGTAGGAAGAGGGTGAAATTTCAACACCGCCCACTCCTGGATTGATACGAGCGGAGGGGGAGGAATTTCAACTACTGGTGGAGTGTGCGAACTCGATAGTTTCGCAAGATTGGATATTCCACGATTCCGTCGTGGTCGTGAAGGGGAACTGAAGTTCGTATAAACCCCAACCCTCCGGGGGGAAATCAAACTTAAAGATCAAACTTTCTTGTTAAGATTATAGTTGCTAAATTATTTTCAATTTCTTGAGATAAAAAGTTTGAAAACGACGTTGATAAGATGATAATGGATGTATTGGAATAAATAGACATGAACACCTGTCGTTCGCATAAAAAGAATCACTCCATAACCATTAGTTGTTGACACATTTGGTCAAGTTTCACTTTGCATAAAGTTGTAGTAGAAGAGCATAAGCACATTTGGTTGAGTTTTAATTTGCAAAATGATAGTGGATGTTCTTGGAGTTATTTTATCAAAGGTCATGTGACCTTTTATAACATGTGGTGCTCAGAATGTTTTGATTGAATAAAAATCCTGCACTTACATTCTACTGAGTCCACTTCACCACCTCGCACTATCGCCATATATGCCTCGGGCTCGGTTTGCTCTTACTGGGCTGTCGTCCTATTTCCGTCCTGACCCGGGTTGAGCATCTGCGCATTTGGCCTAACTGCCAAATCCTTGGATGCTAAGGAGGAGATCGTCGGAGCACGATCAGTGTGGAGATAGGGTCTGTGCGAGAAAGTAGCGAGTAGAGTTGCTCCCGAATTGGAGCCCCTTCTGCCGGGGACTTCCACTTCGGAGGCTAAGTACCCATCCAGCTAACTTCCTGGTAGTACTGTTATCCCTTAGGCTTTACTGTTTTGAAGATCAATAAAGGGGTCCAAGAGGCCAGAAACCAATTCTTCTGGAGTTGTCGAGAGTCTGTAGTTATTTGTCCATGTTAGCGTAGCAGCCAGCTCCCCGCACGTCCACGATATTCGACCCGTCAACCGACGGTGACCCGTGGGTGGGTCACTAGGATAAGTCGATAGTATTCTCGGTTATCCATCACTCGCTAGAGCCCTAGCCCCTCTTGACCCTCCCTTCTCCTATCTATTGGCGCCTGATCCAGGTGTCCCCCGCCAGCCCCATTGAACGACCGAACCAGTGACCTAGTTTCCGGAGCGGCCACTTGCGTCTCTCCCTGTAGCTATGCTTAGGACATTCCCTATTGTCACCTGCATTCTCCCTCTAGGAGGGGTGACAGGAAGTAATACTTTACATCATACCACTTTTTAATAGAATGTTTAACACATTATCAACCTTAACATAATTCTTGTTTTCATCCTTGCAGTCATTTCCTTTGATCATTCAAAGGATACCAGGCTGTTCATCCTGGCTAATGAAACCGATTTGGAGCACTAGGCGGGGACTTGGGTCGGCCGCCCTGAAATTTGTTAAGATGATTGGATACGCGGCAGCTGTAGCTGGAGGTTGGACCGCCGCTGAATATGCGATCGATGCTGTAAAGGGGAGAAAGCGGAAGCCCAAATAATTGTGAGATCCCAAGAAGAGTTTTCAGGTTTTCCAATGGCAGATGCCAGGCAAGAAATTTTCACACTTTTTTGTATATTTTCTTGCTTTTTTAGTATATGCTAACTGATTAGATTAAGATAATCTTGTATGTATTTTCATACAAAAGCCAACTCGGAGAGCTTAAAAATTACTTTCATCACATAGTACTCACAGATAAAACTAACTGCTTTAGACAACAACCTGCAAAGCGTAGCCAGGAAGACATGGAGTTTGAAAAAAAAAGAAATAGTGGAGCTATTGTGCCATAAACGCAATAGATGATCTAATTCAAATTATTCCTCGCCTTCGGTCCTTGTAAAATATATTTTATATATATATATAATATTTTATTTTAATAAAGTCATATTTTATAAAGGCCATATTTTAGCAAATTGTCAAAAGTCTTACCGTCTAGCTAGAGACTACAGTTTGCTCAACTCATTCACAGCTCCCATTGAATTCAGCTTGATAGGAATAGCCACAATATTGGAATCGCTAAGAACACGTACTTATTTTCTCAAAGTGCTCTTTTGATACCAGAATATAATGTTGAAAATAGCTACAAAGACTCCAAAAAAATTGAATCATTTTCTCCACTGCACCGCGTTGATGAGGAATATTATCCAATCCAACACTGCAAAGATCAAGAAGGTTGAGTTTTGAAACTCGTGAATATTTTTAGAAGCAGGCGTGGAGCTCGAGAGGAGAGCCCAGGAACGGGATTTTGTAAGGTCATGGAGCGGAGCGCTGACAAACTGCCGAACTGTGGAAAGGAAGCTTACTCTTTCACAAATTAACAGATTTCAAACACGCTTGTGCGAAAAAGATCCTGAGCGTTCTGGCTGAAACGAGAATACAAATTGCTCCTTGACATTCCCCTCCTGACGCTCCCTTGTCGAATAAGGCTCCAAGTCCAAAGAACAAAGCATATTTTTCCTGTCTTATGTCATTGCCAATTAATTTCATTCACAATGGATATGTTTGCAGCATATTCACGCTACATGATGACTACAATCCTCACGATTGACTACTGGATAGACCACGGTAATTCCAGCAAACCAAATCAATATTTATTTATGAAATTTTATATCTAAAGCATTCTACGTAGAGACACTTAGTTTAGTTGAGGCGTTAACCCTACATTAAATAAGTTAGTTCGCACACAAATGTACACTTGAATACTCCAGTGCCGAATGCTGGGAAAGGAGTCACTATGGACGTTTGGAACCTAACCACAAGCGAGGATGTCCTCAGTTATTCTGCCTTGCATCATGCGACTGGTTCGAACATAGCAACAACGGACCTTGACCCTGGTCAAAAGTAAGTTCATTTTATGGATCATTTGTGTATCATAGCCTCCATTTTGAATTAACTGGCGCCACCTACTTGTGTCAGCGCTTCCAGCTTAGAAACTTTTCGTTTTTCCTGATAATTTTTTGAACGATGTCGAGTGAGAGAGACAAAATTGAGGTTACCGTACAGTCTATCAGTCTATCATAAGATACGATACGATAGACTGTAAATTTTATTTATTAAAAAAAAATAATAAAGTTTACTTTCTTTGTGCATTTAGTGGCACCAAGTCTACCAGTCAACGCAACGGCAATAACTATTTGGCTGAGCAGTGGAAGCATTGCGGGCTATTCATTCGTGATTACTCTTTATGAGTTTTTTTGTTTGTCCATTCCTCCTGAATGGTCAGTACCCGTTGGTATTGTGTTAGATATTGCTGTGGTCATTTGGTCTCGACTCGGACTATTTTTAAATTAATTTTGCTGGATTTAACCCCAAAATTAATTCTAACAATAATTATTGGCTTTGTAACTTGTGTACCTGCTGTATCAACTGGACCAATCTCTTCAATCTCGTCAAATTTGTATAGCGTCACTGGAGCCGCTTCTTGCTACAAGTCTGCTGGCGAGCAGCAATTCAGGCACCCATGATACTGCAAAACCTGGAATTAAAGAACAGTTTGGTAGCTTTAGTAATTGGATACAAAAAAGTACATAATGGGACTAAGGCAGTTCTACAGCCTATTCAATCTGCACTAGAAGGAGCCAGCACGGTTTTGCAGAACACTGTGGTCAAAGCCACCGATGACTGTCAATTTACGATTAAGGCTGGGTTAAAAAATTGTGGTCAAATTGCAACAGGGCCCATGCTGCTGCGTTAATAAACTTGGTTCTATCTTCTCTCATTTATGTTGCCCAGTTCGCGGAATGAGTGAAACTTGCAAATTTTTGGTAACCGTGAATCCATGTCTCATTCTTGACACAATTAAACCAATAGCTTCATCCCTTGGTGTCGCCTCAGACGGTCTGAACCTACTCGAGTCTGAGTTAAAGAATCACGTTCAAACTTAATGCTTGTTTTGAGTTTTGTTTTCAGTTTTGTTGAACAATAGTGGTAGTGACGTAGTTGTTCACAGCGCACTGGCCTTAAACCTCTGCAGCAACTCTCGCCACTCCTCGCGGGAATTCCGTATTTGAGATTTGTCTGTGCAATATTTGCTGTTGGCCTAATTAGGTACACCACGCTGGTTAATGCATGTCAAAATTCAGCAATTGGACTGCACAAAGCTATGCTAGCAAAATTGATTAGAGCTACAATGCCATTTTTAAACAACAGTCATCGGGTAAAAAAAGTTAGTCTTCGACTCCACTGTTATAAATAAATAAATGCTCAGTTTATTCAATTGTCGTTATAGGTCGTATTATGAATCGGTTTGCAAGTGATGTAGGAACGCTCGATGATCAAGTAGTCTTTTTGTATATACTGGAATCATGGTAACTATTTCTCTAAAACAAAGTTTTTATAACTGCTATTGTTGTTGCTAATCTATGGCAAAGCTTTTGGTATTTGCCTAAGTAGCCATATTTCAAACTACGTATTTCCAACTTTACAGACGTCGTAGCAAGCCCATTCAGTGAGGTTGTGATAATTGAACTGAATACAGTTCCCGCCAAGGTGAGTTTGAATTAACATCTGTTTTTTCCTGTTTCTCCAATTAATCAATTATTTTGAGTGTTTATCGAGGTCAAAGGTCAAACTACACTCAATAGAATTGATGCAGTTGGTCAACCTCATCCAGCAATAACAAATTTTGTAAGGACAAGCACTAACTTGGTATATTCTCTTTACTTCCTTTTCCGTCGGTTCTCCACCTGTAATCCTGGATTATACCAAATGTCCGAAAACACACGAGCAAAATCACGCAAGTTATCTCAACTGTAAAGAACTCGTAACCACCAGGTCATGACAACACCAACAACACCAACATCAACAAGAGGATCACAAAAATCCATCAGGGAGTTCGCCATCAAAACCCCAGTTGGACAAAAAAGAACCGGACAGAACGAATCGCCAAGCAACGAGCCACCCAGCAAATACCACGACGCTAGAACAATGAGCCCAGAGGAAATGCAACAGCTGAAGGAATTCCTCGCAGAAACCAACCGTCCAATAAAAGAGGGGATATGCAAAATTCAAAAACAGCTGGACTCCCAAAAATCGGATATCGCTTCACTGCACTCCAAAATAGATTCCCTCACTTTCGAAAACGCAAACCTCACAGAACAAGTCAATTCATTAAAACAGGAAAACCTACAGCTGCGAGCCGCATGTAACCGAAACAATCTCATCTTTTTCGGAGTGGACGCCCCAGATGATCCCGGCCCGAAAGGTGCAGATAACCATATCAAGAATATCATTGAACGGAACCTAGGACTACCAAACATAAGCTTCCAAAGGACCCGCCGTTTTAACCAGGGCCAAACCTCTGCCTCCAACAGACCCGCGCCGATCTCTGTCTACTTCATGGACCTCTCTCAGAGAGATGCCGTCCTGAATAAAGCGAAAACGATGCCCAAAACCTCCATGATCAGCATTCGGGAAGACAAACCCAAGGAGTTGCGGGAACTGGAATACAAGAAGCGGGAAGCTAAACGAAAGGCATCAGCTGCTCCACCAAACAACCACACTTGACGCAACGGCCGCCCAATCAATCATCCTACACAACAATTAATTAGTAAAATCAACCTCTCCTTACTCTTTTTTAATGTAACCGGAATCCCCGGTAAGAAAGCTCAATTCTTCACCGACATTTTAACTCTTAATCCTTCAATATTCTGCCTAGCCGAAACAATGACTACTTTCACTTTTATAAACTCACTCTTATCCTCCAAATATAGCCTTAAGTCCTTCCCAGCCAAGAAAGGCCCAAAAGGAAGACCCTACGGCGGATTTATCATTGGCTGGATCCACCAATTAGATAACTCATGCACTATCACTAAGTCTACCGAATTTAGCATTACAATAAATTGTAACAACAACGGTATAAAACTGGCACTGATATTTTGTTACATTCCCCCAGATTCGCAATACGAAAACAATTTGAAATCACTGTTCGAGGATGCCCAGGAAACACTTTCGCTCACACCGGCATCCCTTGTTATGGGGGACTTCAACGCACGCCTGGGGTCCGAGGCACCATACGCTGGTAACCGCCGCACAAGTCAAGATCCCGTTCTCAACCCAAAAGGGAAACTCTTCCTGAAATGGGTAAACACGTTAGGACTGGGCATAGCAAATGGTGCGCTTAACGGGGACAAGGAGGGAAACATCACATTTATTAACCCAGCAAACCAAGGTATCAGCACCGTGGACTACCTCCTGTACTCACTCCCTTCCTTACACCTAATAACCAGCTTTTCAGTGCAGAGCCTCCACTATCGAGGCCACTTCCCTATACTGGCACAGTTGGGATCAGTTTCTCCAAAAAACCAGTACCAAGAAGCTCCTAGGAAAGTCCGCTTCCCAACAGAACAAGCAAAACTGAACAATGCCAAAAAAGAAATTTCCACACTACTAAGCTACACTAGTGACGCGGAAAACCCAAATGAATTCCCAGCCAACTTACCTCAATTGATTAGCAGAAAGTGCGAAGAACTTGGACTCCTAACCCGCAATGCACCACACAACGCAAAACCTAAATGGTTTGACAACACCTGCGCCTCCCTCAAGTGGATAGCAAACAACAAACTCCGGCACTACCGGCGAGTTGACCCGCGTAATAACCCCAAGAAATTAGACGCACTTTCAACCTACTTACAATCCCTGAAACTCTATGATGACACTTGCACGGGAAAGAGAGAAGCCTTCCGCCTCCAACAAGAACAAAACCTCATCAACACAAAGCACTCAGAAAATTTTTGGAGCACTGTGAAATCTCTGCAACCCAACACCAATGTCCAAAACACAATCAGCAACCAGGATTGGCACAGACACTATTCAAATATTTTTGACCCCACTGACCAGCCAGTATTTACCCCACCCGACTTCACGAAATACACTAAAACCCATCCGACTTTAGACGCAGAATTCAATATCTTTGAGGTAAAAATGGCAATCAAGAAGCTGAAACCGCGGAAAGCTGCAGGTCCTGACCAAATTCCAAACGAAGTCTGGAAGCTACTGCAGGGACCGTCTCTCCCAAAACTATGCCATACCTTCCAAAAAATCTACGACAGCGGAAGCGCCCCCCGCTCCTGGAGCGAAGCTCTCCTTGTTCCACTACACAAAAAAGGATCCCACAACAACCCATGCAACTATCGACCCATCTCCCTCCTGAATACGATCCTGAAGCTCTTTACTAGCATTTTAAATCGGAGACTCAATACGTGGGCCACGGCAAATTCGAAAATTTCAGAATTCCAAGCCGGATTCCAAAAGGGGAAGTCCACTCTCGACCATATTTTCACACTGACGGCGGCCATACAAGTACAACTCCTGAAGAAAAAGAAAATGTACGCATGTTTCGTGGATTTATCCCAAGCATTTGACACCCCCAACCACAATCTCCTCTGGTCCGTCCTTCTTAATTCTGGTGTATCGGTAAAGTTCGCCACAATGTTCCAAAACATTTACCTTCACGCCCATGCGCGAGATAGGACTCAAGCTGGATTGACTAACCCAATCTAAATCACAAAAGGCGTGTTACAGGGAGAATCAGCCAGTCCAACTTTGTTCAATCTATTCATCGAAGAGCTCACAGAGCGACTCCACTCAACACACCTTGCAGGAATCCAGCTGAATAAAAAGAAAATCCATCTATTGTACTTTGCGGATGACATAGTGCTCCTGGCGCACTATACGTACCTCCTCCAACAAAAGATCAATGTCGCCTCTGCCTTCTTCCGATCAAGATGCCTCAACATCAACATCAGCAAAACAAAAGTCATAATCTTCAGAAGGGGAGGCAAGTCGGCAAAAACCGAACGGTTCAAGTGGGGCAAGGAACAGATCGAAGTAGTGAGGGAATACAAGTACCTTGGAGTCACATTTACATCATCCGGGAAATTCCTCAGAGCCACGGAAGAATTTACAACAAAAGGAAAAGCAGCCACTGCCGCAACACTTTCCGCCCTTCGGTTCCCTAAAACATTTCATCTAACTCGAATCAAATTACTCAACCGCTCACTAGTACAATCAGTCGCTCTTTATGCCGCCGGCATCTGGGGGCTCCGCCACTCAGACCGTCTCGAAACAGTTTCCCAATCCTTTTTTAAACGCGCACTCCTTCTCCCATCTACCACCCCACAATACTTTGTCAGGTTAGAACTTGGGATTCCCCATATTTCCCTCCAAATTTTCAAGCAAGCTTTCAGTTTCTGGTTGAGGGTTTTAGATAGTAAAGAAAATTCCCTGCTCAAAGCGGCTTACTTGGAGCTCAGGCGTGCTTCAAATGGCTCGCAGGAGGAGGAGTACAGCTGGTGTCTCCAACTCATGGGCATCCTCGAACAGCTACAGTTAGGTAAATTATATAAAAATAACTCTTATAACTATTCTGCATTATCTAGGGAGTTAGCATTATCCAAACTGAAAAGACTGCTGCACACCAAAGACGTTGACAGGACAAGAGTCTCCACATCAATCCCTCACTACCTAGCGCTGTACAACCACGGCAGAGGGTACCTAAGCTATAAGATCCCGACGTACGCAGTGCTCAGAATCATGCAGCTGAGACTTGGATTAAACAGCCTTTGGAGCAATGGAAGATGGATCAACATAACCCCGCTCAGCTCAAACATTCAAAGCTGTAAATACTGCAACGAAGACCTCTCCCTTGATCATGTCCTATTTCATTGCTCGGCGACGCAAGCACCACGACGTAAGTTATCACTAAGCCTGCAACAAAATATTACACTAGAGAATATTCAGCCCCTAATCAAAACAATAATCGAAACTGCTAAATTTAGAGATCTACATTCATTCATGCTAAACACTGTAGAAAAATTCTCCTAACCTTTTTCCTTTTCTTGGAACCCACAGCGCCCAGTTTTAGCCTAAGATTAAGTTTAAGCATAAATTCAACTATACACCATCCTAGTTTAAGTTTTAGTTTAAGTTAGTCTAAGATAAGAACGCTCCACTTAAAATATTTAATTCGATTGATTGGGCTCAGGCCATATCAAATAAATCAAATGATGATGATTGAACTGAATACGAATTAAATTTTGAGTTGCGAAACTCTACACCACATTAAACGTTAATGTTTGAAAATTTTTAGAAACGTACTGGAAGTGCCTCTCAAATAATTTGCCGCGTTTTAACAAATACAAATAAAGTGAATATTTTGAAATAAGCAAAAAAAAACAAATTCTTTCAGACACGGGTATACTCAAACTGCGTTTTGTAAAAAGTTAAGTTGTTGAAGTTTAAGTTTAACCACTTCACCGAGTGAGAATCTTGAGGAGTCGTTCGCAATCCTTTGGTTAAAATGTTAAGTTTGTTCAAATTTTACGTATGCTATCAGAAACTCAAGCTGAGCAGGCTGAGTTGACTGCTTTTAATGAAGGCGGCAAACTCAGATGGTGGGCGGTGAGGATTGGAAAGTCTGCTTAACACCTTAGCCTTTTAACCGACCTTAATTCTAAGGGACAAAGGAGATTAAGTAGTTAAGTTGTTAAAAACTTAAGTTTAATGGAAAGAGATGTGGAAAGTTTAAGCACGACTCAAAATCTCAACAACTTAACCGAAGTTAGCGGTTTTACCCCATAGCCTAATTGCAATTTGAGTGCGCTCATTGTCAAATTGTAGTGTAGTTACAGTGTAATTGCAGTGTAGGGTAGTTACATTTTTTACGTTTGATCATTTTCATGATTGAGACTTTAAGTTTTCCGTTTTTGACTCTCGATCTTTGAATTTGAATTTCACACTGCAAGAGCTGACTAACTGAGCACATGCTCGCACAAAATAATTTACTGACTACTTTGAATTTGTGATTTAACTGGGTATATTTGCGTATTGATCGGAATTGTTGACAGAACTGGCGCAGGAAGAAGCTCACTTATTTCCGCTTTGCTGCGAACTTTTGAGTTGGCTGGCGGAAAAATCAGCGTTGATAATTTAGATAAATGGGCATGTATGATCTCCTCTCCAAATATAGAATAGTTTCACAGAATCCGCCGTTGTTAAGTGGAACTTTAAAAGAGAACCTGGACCCGTTTCTTATTCAAAGAGATCTACGATCTCAGATATCTACGATGACCTCGAACGTGTGCACCTTCTGGGGAAATTAAAGGAAATCTCTGGATTAAATACAGAAGTATAATAAAGCTACACTTACTAAAACCCAAACGTTAAGTGACCAATGAGTTTTTTTTTCACTTCAATAGCTGACGGGACTGTTCAGTGTTGGCGAAAAACCACTTCTCGCTATCTTGTTCAATTTTATTCAAAAGTAAAATAGTGATATTTGATGAGGCTACTCCTGCTGTAGATGTGAATCATCGAAGCATGGAAAATTCTGGTACGTAGTAAAATGACTAACCTTTTTCCATCTCAAAGTTTTTAGTGAAGTGTCTTTTTAATTTAGGAATTTGACAAACCACTTCTGCTCCTTAAAATCCCGAATAGTGCTCAATCAAAGTTGCCTGCCAAAGCTGGTCAAAATGTTGAACGGCGCATACGATCCATGGCGTCAAAAATTAAATTCTCAATTAACACCTCATGATTTAAATTATCAACTAAAACCAAATAGTTATCATTGTTACAGTATTATTTGTGAAACGTATTTATTATGTGGCTAATATTTTTATATGTTCTTTGAAATAGTTTTTCCTGTTCCTGATTTTTAAAATGCAATTTGATCATCAATGGTAGACGCATATTTTATATAGCAGAAATAATGGAATTCTCATCACAGATACTAAAAGAAATCCAGAACTTTGCAAAATAAAAGTTTTGGGGAAAATTAAATTATACCATATTTGCTCTGAAGTTTAAATGTTCAAGCTTGTTTTCAATAAGCATTCTAATGTGAGCTATAATTTTAAAATTTTAATGGAATTTTGAAAACATTTTTGTTAGAATAATACAGTTTGAAGCTTCTTTTTACAAAATTAGATGGTTATCGTGAAAAACGGGATATTACCGGAATTGATTGAGGACGGGAATTATCGTATTTTCTTTTAAAATCTACGAGTCGTTTCAAATTACCGTCATAATAACGCTCTAAAAAGTCAGGAAGTTCTCCATCGGCATAATTCTGATAAGTTCCTTCATGGCTGAATATAGTTTATCCAACCTCAAAAAAATTACTAATCCAAGCCATAGCAGGATGTCTAAAAGTTAAGTTTACATTGTAGGAATTATAACAGACCACAACATTGTACGACGTTGAACTTCAGTTTTAACTAAATTAACTATTTTGGAATTCCCAAGATACTACGCGTTCCATTGTTTGGAATGCATTAAAGAACTTGCATTTTGAATAAAAAAAATGTTGAATTTGTAATGGTTATTTCTTATCAGCAAATTCCAATGGAAGAAAAAAGGCCACGTCCATTGATTCCAAAACTGGACAACTCACTCCCAAAAGAATTAACTCAGGTATTTGTGAGCCTCTCCCGAATTATTTATTTCAGCAAGATTTAAACAATTGAACGTGTTGAATTTTATTAGATTTTGAACAATGTGGAACAAATTTGAAGAATGACTCGTGTTAAATCTGAAGATTGCGGAAGAGCGCCTACGAAAGATTTACATGTCCGCAGTCGTAATAACCCCATCACCATTCGTATCTATTGCTTGGATTGTGTA
>JAQIYD010000046.1:0-15175 GCA_034699565.1 Anurida granulata
TGATTTTTTTTAAATAAAAATTTATGCGGGCAATTCGAAACTGACATTTCAGGGCCGAATTTTTTCTAATCATTTTTACAAAGGTCACCTTCTCCCGTCCGATTCCCGTCCTTGCTATTAATAAGATCCTAAGTTGGGCCTGAGCATCCATTTTTGTGATCATCAGCCGTCGGCATGAAAAGCGTTTTCACCAAAGTGAATCTGTAACCAGAAAATAAATTGCGAATTCCGTTCTAAAAATGTCAAATTAGGACAGAAGAGCTGAGTCTGCTGTCTTCTGTGGCTTTTTTAATGTTCACTTTTATTACATTGAAAATTGTATTTGTGTGTTTTTGATAATCCATTTAATTTGCTCATTAAAATAGTTTTTGCAGTTAGGCTGAAAATAGGATAATTCAAAATTAGAAGTTGAAGTTAGAAATTAACAATTTTTGAATTAGGCTACGAATTTCTCCAAAATACTTCTTCAAATTCAACCCAGTTTACAACTGTCAGGCAGATTTTTCTTTATTCGCAAACACACATGAATTGTTTTTTTAGAATTGTGAGTAGATGGAACAATGACTTAAGTTTAGCTCAAACTCGGCCATGAATAATTTAATGCCAAATGAATTCTAGTTCCAATTTCATTTTGACATCTAACCTTTCAGTGCGAATCTACATTTCCTTCAAGTCAGTAATTTCCCAAGAAGTCCTAAAATCATCTTCAAATCTTTTGGCTGCTCCAATCATGAATAATGCAAACATGTAAGCTACAATTTGTTAATCGCAATTTCCAAATCAACCACATTAAATTGTTACACATTTTATTTAAATTGTTACACAGAATGATGTTTTTATCCGTTGTGGCTCTTTTCCTTGTTTTCGATCTTGGGTTGGCAGAGGGTAAAACGGAGGTAGGTTATAAATGTATTTATTCTCACTTCCATTTTGTGTTTATCCTCATCAACCCGTTCACAATTCTAGGATTGCATCGTTACAAACAATTCGGCGACTGATGAGTGTTTTAATAGACTCCACAAAGACGTTGACAATTGTCAACAAACGTATTGTGAAGCGGTAGAACTTAAAAGCGGGAAACGTCCGAAACTTAGCGGTTTCCTGCAATACGACGTAAAGAATGAATAAATAAAACCCAAATTAGATAGTTAGACTGGCTAGGATTGAATGTTCCGCTGCTTAAACATTTGTTTTAGGATCCGAGTGTTGGATGTATACGGCCTGATGTCCCATCAGTCCCAGATCCGAAAGCGTGCAAAGTAGTCACTAAAGGAAAAGGGAAAACCTAACCTAAACATCAAAAGAAGTTGACTAAATTAAGAACGCTTAAAAGGAGCTCTCAAATCGGAAAGGGAGCGTTCTGCGTCTTTATGAAATTGAAAAGATTTTCTTTTGATTTGCAAATTCTGTCATCATCCCGTAAAAATGCTACTAGTTGAAAGAATATTTACGAATGTTTTGAAAGAAGGCACCGAAAAGTTAACAATACAGTTGGTTATAATCATGAGCCAGAGCAGGTTTTCTTTAAATGACAATTGATTTTGCAGAACTGTAAAGGAAGAGAACAATTTCTTGAGCTAAAGCTAAAATCCGGTCATGAATAATTTAATGTCAAATCGGTTTTAGTTCCAATTTAGCCTTTCTCATTCAGTTTATCCTAAAGCTTCCTTTGGGTCGGTCGGTTTTTCCTTAGCAAGTTCTATAATCAACTTGATATCCTCCAGCTTTTTAAATTATGAATAGAAACAGGTAAGCTCAAAATTGGTCATAGCAACATGAGTTTAACGCTGCAATTTAACCTTCAAATACCTATATGCATATTTCTGTTTAGACTGGCATCCATGTGCCTAGTGGCTCTTTTGGTTGTCATCGATTCCAATCTGGCCGAGGGTGAAACGGAGGTATTGTTTGTACTTGCTCTTCACTTTTCTTTGCTAAATTCTCTTTGGTAAAATACCTTGCTAACCTTTAGGATTGTATCATGGCGCCTGAGACAGCTATTGATGAATGTCATATACTCCACCCTACTAATGACATTTGTCAAAGTTCACATTGTGAAAGAGCAGATCTCGGCCCGAAGCACCATCCGAAAGTTTGCGGTTTCTCGCAATACGATGTAAAATATACTCCAGGAAATCAGTACAGAATACTAGTTTAATTTTGTTATTTTAGGATGCACGTGTCGGATGTGACCGGCCTGATGCCGCTCCTCCGATTCCAGATCGAGAATTTTGCACCGTAATGGACAGCGGAAAATGTCGTGAAAAATGCGTCAAATGGAACAAAACGGGGGCTAAACTCAAAGTTGGAACTAGTACGGTAGAAAAAGAATACGTGTTTTCTGATACTGTTGCCTATGAATGTTGGGTTCCACGTGGGACAAATAGAGTGCTTATTTGTGGTTGTGCACAAATAGGAAGATCAACGGACAGAGTTGGCTACTAACAGGCCTTTTGTTTACGTCTGCTAAAATGATTTTTTTTAAATAAAAATTTATGCGGGCAATTCGAAGCTGACATTTCAGGGCCGAATTTTTTCTAATCATTTTTACAATACTTCTTCCGTCTGCAGACGTTTTTGGTATCGGTCGCCGGAAAGCAATTAACGCACTTACTATTAATAAGATGCGAATTTGGACCTGAGCATCCGTTCTTGTGATCAACAGCCGACGGCATGAATAGCGTTTTCACCAATGTGAATCTGTAACCAGAAAATAAATTGGGAATTCCGTTCTAAAAATATCAAATTCGGACAAAAGAGCTGAGTTGTGTTGGCTTCTGTGACTTTTTTAATGTTCACTTGTATACATTGAAAACGGTAAACGGTAAATTGTAAATTGTTATTTGCCTGTTTTTGATAATACATTTGATTTGCCCATTAAAATGATTTTTGCAGCTGAAAAGCAACAACTCGTTTTTGTGTTTATTCATTCATTTGATTTAGTCGAATGAGGTAAAATGAATGAGTTAATTGATAAAATGGATAATTCAAAATTAGAAGTTGAAGTTTGAAATCAAAAATTTTGGAATTAGCGTACGAATTTCTCCAAAATACTTCAAATTCAACCCAGTTTACCATTGCTAGGCAGATTTTCCTTTATTTGCTGACACACATCAATTGATTTTTCAGAATTGTGAGTAGATGGAACAATGACTTAAGTTTAGCTCAAACTCGGCCATGAATAATTTAATGCCAAATGAATCCTAGTTCCAATTTCGTCTTGACATCTTTACCTCTCAGTCCGAATCTAGGTTTCCTTCAAGTCGTTAATTCCCTAATAAGAAGTTCTAAAATCATCTTCAAACCTTTTGGCTCCTCCAATCATGAATAATGCAAACATGTAAGCTAGAATTTGTCAATGGAAATTTCCAAGTCAAGCACATTAAATTGTTACACGTTTTATTTGTACAGAATGATGTTTTTCTCCGTTGTGGCTCTTTTCCTTGTTTTCCACCTTGGGTTGGCTGAGGGTAAAACGGTGGTAGGTAAATTTATTTATTCTCCGTCTAATGTTTAATCCTCATCAACCCGTTTACATTTCTAGGATTGTATCGTTACAAACAATTCGGCGACTGATGAGTGTTTTAATAAACTCCACAAAGACGTTGACAATTGTCAACAAACGTATTGTGAAGCGGTAGAACTTAAAAGTGGGAAACGTCCCAAAGTTTGCGGTTTCTCCCAATACGACGTAAAGAATGAATAAATAAAACCCAGATTAGTTAGTTAGACTGGCCAGGATTGAGTGGAGCTTTTTGAACTTTTGTTTTAGGATCCGAGTGTTGGATGTATACGGCCTGATTTCCCTCCAGTTCCAAATCCGAACTTGTGCAACGTAGTCAAGAAAGGAAAATGTTATGACGATTGTGAGGAATACAACAGTACACCCGACGATGTCAAAGTGGGAACAAGTATGGTAGACAAGGAGTACGCATACACTGGCACGGTTGCCTACGAATGTTGGGTTCCCCGTAAGACAAAGATGGTACTTGTTTGTGGATGCGCACAAGTAGGCAAACCAACGGTCACAGCCTACGCCAACCCAGACACTCCCTAACAAACTAACCTAAGCTGGCTAACATGGCTTTCCAGTTTAGTCGAAATTCAGTTGCACCATTTAATATTTGTTGATAATTTCGAATAAACCAATTAGATGCGATAAATGTTTTTTTACTGAGAAAAACAACATTAGAATCCAATCAGAGCGAGGTTCTATTCTCCTAATTGCTCCTTGATGACTTCTAAAGAGCCTTCACGAAGACTTATAAAAAGAAACACAAAACCCCATAAATTTCATCAAGAAGGCCTGAAGAACTACTACCATGGACTCACGAATTATTCTTGTCACCATTTCTGGTAAGTTTGAATCATTTTTTTGAATTTTTGAAAAAATATTGACATTTTCTGAAACAAACATGTTTTCGTCTTTTTAGTTTTGTTCCACGTCGCTGTTGCCCAGCAACCGTGCAAGGCTGGGTGGACAGGACCCAGCCCTAACGGGAAATGCTACAGCATCCTTCCAAAAACTGGAGTTATGCCTACTGCTGACAAACAATGTCGTGATGCTGGCGGTGAACTGGCGAGTATTGAAAATGCTCAAGAAAATGACTACTTGACGACCAACATTTTGCCAAAGGCCACTGATTGGCTGGTTACTGGAGGAAGTCGGCAAACCACTAGCCAACCCTGGACTTGGTCCGATGGGAAATTGGTCACGTATCAGAACTGGGGAAGTCCAGCGAGTGAAACTACAGTCAATGGAGGGGTCAACAGCAATTTCCTTTACATTTACGCTTACACTAGCGCCAAGGGAACTGCAAATTATGGCAAGTGGTACGCAGACCGACCAGTCGAGCATCAAGTCCTCTGCCAAACCGACCCACCACCACCGGCAACACCCCAACCAACCAATCCTGGATCTGGAACTTGTGGTGGAGGGTGTAACAGCGGCTGCGGCTGCGGGTGCTAAAAACACTAAACTAAAAACACATCCTGTATTCAAAATATTTTCAATTTTCAATCATTTTTCAAAATCCAACCAAAATTCAAATTTTTTAAATATTCTGCACCAATTGGAAATCTGTTAAAAATAGATGGGCTTAATCAGAACACACTTTTCACATTAAAAGCTTTTGAAACCCTTGAATTCGTAGCTCGTCGTTACGAAAAACAAGAGACTTGGCAGAAATTCTTCATAACCATTTTGATTAAAATCAACTTGCATGCAGGAGTGGAAGAATTGTGACTTTTTCGATTCAAATAACTTCGTTCAAATACATTGTGTGTAGTGTTTGCAATCTTGTTTTTCAGAATGGATTGATCCTGCTCCTGGCTCTATTTTATTGAGTGGTTTACTGGCATAGATGATTTTGTTCCGGCGGGCTAATTTTGCAAAATTAGCTTCACAAGTCATGGTTTTTGATAGCCAAAGCGCAAACTTTTCGGTTCCAACAAATCCTTCCCGCTGAGATTTCCTTAGAGCCATAACTTGACCCTCTACGTGGTCAATCCGCTGTGCCTCAACGAATATAAAATTCGAAATTCCAAGCGGATTTTGGCCAAATTGTTATGGCTTCGTCCTCCTCAAACTTTTATTAGTCCTTTTAGTTTGACCAATTACTGACCCAAATTTCATTCAACTAATGCTATTTGGTATGTAGGTAAAGCGCTTTTTAACATCCTTAAAGCTCAATTTTAATGAAAACCTACTTAGAGGTCAAGATGGCTTAATCCAGTATAACCTAGCGGATACATTTTTTGGAATAATCAAAGCAAGACCGTTGGGTGGAATTCATCCAGATTAATAATTAAATGGGACAGTTGCTATTGGTGAATTGGAAAGGGAATGTCTGCTCTGAAACAGCCTCTCCGGTTGCCCAATAATTGACCCAATGCTGGCAGTTACAAAATAGTAAATTATAGTAGAATGATTGATCTTTCCAAGTCCTTGCTCGAGCAATTGCTGCATCTGCGTTAGCCGAAGATGATGGCCTGCCCCTGACGTCACAGTAGATTTGCTCGTTCCCTTCACCGTCGTGGTATCTTTTCCAAGACTCTTCGACGATTGTCCCTCGGCCTGTGTCAGTGCTCCCTTTCATATGGATGACATCCATGTTCGACGTTGCCAGCATGACATGATCCGCAATTGACTTTATTTTACAATGAATTATGTCGCCAGCCCTAAAATCCAGTTCTGTCCAGTAGACATAGTCATCTTGGCGAATGGCTCTGTTGGAAACATTTGGAATCAAGTTAACTTTACTAATTCGAACTTTACTTCAGTGTTGAAAATGTTGACGTACTGTGCGGTAGCGTCTACCCCTTTTGCTCCAGCTATCCAAGGGATTAGCCATAAAAATGGTTTTGCGGAAGATAAAGCGACCGCCAACAACAAAATCAACGAAATCACTGAGAACCCAACCAACTTCATGGTGACAATGATGGACTTAGTTAGTTGGGTGAGATTAATAATCACCAAGATTCAATCTTATGTTAGAGTAGAGGTTGTCATCCCATCTATTTATACCGTCAAAAAATGATGATGGATGAGCTAAATTGGAGAGGATTCGTCCGAAAAGTGGATTTGAACTTGGCGAGTCAAGTAAAGCCACGTGTATTAATCCACGTACATTTTAATGTCCAGAACAGGAATCTCTGTGAGTGTGAGTTTTAATTTAGGAGTTAATAAGGAAGTTATTAGTATATTTTGCCGGATCTTTAGTTACAGCCAATTGAATCAAGTGCATCTACTCCGAATTCAGAACTTGTTCTTGGGAATACTGCGCAGTTTAAAATTACAAGGGTCATGGGTAAACATAATTACACACCTTAACCTGAAATTCATGCTCTTAGTATATTCATTTTAACTTAATTCTGCAGATATTACCGACTAGAAATAAGTTTTGGATACTTCTTTATCTTAGAAATTTTTAAATCCTTTTTAAGATTTTTAATTAAGTATTTATAATTAAGATTTTAATTAAGATTATAATTAAGTACCCAACATTCAGAAGTGGTTGCTGTTCAAATTAATTCGTAAATTATATGCAAATATCAAATTCAAAGTCAATTTACATGCAGGAGTCAACACTCTGATTAAAAAACTTGGATTAGTCAATCAAGAGCGAATCTTTTTCGCTTAAAAATAAAAATAAAAATAAAAATAAGTTGTAGAGAACTGAAACAAATATGTTGTGACTTGAGAGCAGGAAGATTCCAATTTCTGCAATTTTGCCAAGGAGAGAAGAGCATTCATTTGGGCAGATGAATTAATCTTTCAGTTGAATCCTAAAGGATATTTTTATCGGTTACTTCACACCTACAGACTTCCATGAAGTGGAATAAACAAGTGCAAATAGACTCTGCACTCTGTCAAAACGAAACAGACGCTCGTTCATGGTATAATCTCTAACACGATGTCCTTGAGGAATTTTCTATTACTAGAATCGCTTCTTTTGCAAAACTGTTTCTTCCTTTTTCTGCATGCTAAGTTAGATATTAACTTATTTGATCCGCCCCGTTTCCATTTAGCCGTGCTAAAACCAACCAAATAATTCAATATCCAATTGTTGAATTAAGAGTATTAAAATGGAAGTATCCTACGAATCCTACAAGGCGGCCATTGAAAATTATATTGCAGAAAGTGAGCGTATTATTATTCAATTACAAAGTATTAAATCCACAGTGCAAGAGTTCAACAAACTTGTTAATACCCTCAAAACGGGGGCAACGGTTTCCGGAGTTTTAGCAACAACGGCGACACTTGGTCTCCTTTTCGCACCTTTCACCGGAGGACTATCAGCAATTGCAAGTGGTAACGTATGGATTAATTAACAAATTAATTTAATTCCTCTGACAAGTAAAACACGTCTGCATTGTTAGCGTTTTTTATATTTTACGCTTTTTTAATTAAGCTCTTATTAATTAAGCGCTTTTATTTCAATGAATTGAATGAAGAAATGAATGAGTTGTTTACTAAAACGGCGAATAGTAAACGGATTATTGCATTTGAATTTTAGGGGTTGCAGTCGGAGGGGCAATAACCGGCGTGGGCTTCACAGCAATTTCAATACTTGCGGACACCACTGAAGGAAATAAGGCCAAAAAACGGATTACGGAATGCCAGAAGACTCACGAGAAAAGTGTGAAAACCTTGAAAACGGAAACGGAGAAAGTTCAATTGATTGTTGACGGATTGATTGATAAAGGGATTAATAAGGATACTGCCATTATTAGTACAATTGCAATGTTAACAGAGGTAGGGAAATCTGGGGGTACAATGTACAGTGCAGTTAATGCCGTGACTCAAATTGAAAATGCACTCCGGCTGGGTCACATACAGAAAATATTGGCACCTACTGGTATAACAATTACGAAAACATTCCCAACAGGGATGTCACTGGGAGGATTAAGGGTTGCCCTACCAAGTGCGGAAGCCGTGGCGAGAATGACGGACGTTCAGACCAAAGCCTTCACTTCATTGGCTAAAAACCCGGAGATATTGCTTGGACAGGCATTGACAACCGCCGGAAAACTTATGGCAGCTGCCTCCGTGTTTTTTACTTTGGTTGATTTGGGCCTACTGATTCATTCCTGGTCAACCAATCATCCATTGATTGAACCAATTGACAGGTTTAGAAAATTGCTACAAGACTCGGTGGATCATTTTAAAGGTCAGCTAGCAGCATTGGAAGTATTTCGTAATATTGTTTAATATGATGTCTTGAAAACCTGTGCTAACGAGGGAACCTCAAGAGGTGTAATTTTCTTACTATTCTTACTGAAATCTCTCCAGGGCTTCCATGTGCACCCAAATGAAGGAATTAAAAAAATGGTGTGAAAATTAAATTTTTCCAAATTTTGGAACATATTTAAAATCCCCAAAGAACTTTCCTATGAAAATTAACATGCCGAAATCATTTAATTGCAAAAGGGGACCCAACTTCAAACTTTACTCAATGGTAGGCGTAGAAGTTCGAAAAATTTCAATTAGAAACATTCAATTCTTGTGCAATTGTTTCTTCAATTTTTCGCAATTTCATTTGGGTCCACAAGCGATCCATTGGAGCGAATTTGGTAATAATCGGATGGTTACACCCATTGAGGTTAAAAGTGGTTAAAACTTGTTAATTTGTACGACCAATTAAAATTATATCAAGTTTGATGCCACTCCGCGTAAAAATTTTGTAAAAAACGAAACAAAGCAGGCATTGTCCTGATGAAGAATTCATGTTATGACCAACACATAAAGGTGAGTTGGAAATTAAAAATCCAATTAAAAAGTGAAGTGAAGCATAAATTTTCTAGAATAAACAGCAATATTCTATGCTAAGATCTCCCAAACTAAAAACTCACGTCGGATGGAGACATTCCTTTAATAAGTATTAATTTGGAGTTATTTCGTAAGAAGCTGGAGCCGATTCGTGTTGATGCACAATCAACCCGTTGCAACAGCGTAACTCACTGCTCTGAAAAAGTTTAGGTAGTTAAAATACTTAAGTTCCTCGAACAACATGGGCTTACTTGTTAAGGTTACGTTAATCAGCTTCAGCTGGGCCACCTCCAGGAGGGGCTGAATTGCAGAGATAAATATCATCGTTGAAAGATAAACCATAAAAATTAGACCTGAAAGGTGGAGTTTTATTATAGTGTTGTTCCACGCGACCATAATTCTGGCTAAAAACAGCTTACTAAATTATAACACTTAAAATAGTTAGAAACTGGAACTAGAAAAGTTTTACAAAAGTCCCTCCCCGCTACATAACACCTGACCCAAAGTAGTTTTAATCAAAAATTTACGCTTCCTATAAAACGCCTTGCACGAGTAAGCTAATCCACGCTTAAAAACATTCGCCACAATTCAAAACCGGATCGACTGTTTCAACTAAACTTTTGCTTGTGAAGCATATTTTTGTCAAACAATGCTTTACCGTAAAGCATACCGTAACCTAAGCCTTTACGTAAATCTTTACACTTTCGTACTTGCCAGTGTTATTGTTCCTTTCTCATCTACTGATGCGGTTTGTCAGGAAAACACACAACGGACTTTGCCGAAATCTTTTGCTAGTCACGAAAGTTTAGAGCATTGCCACATAATTCTCATGCAGAACAAGTTATTCAAGGATGTTGATGGAGTGGACGCAGGATGGCAGTTGCCGGCAGTAAGGCTCATGTTTACAGAAAGCTTACAAGAGGTGCAGAAAATCTTCGCCTCTCTGAGCTCCCAATGGCGTCAGCGGAAAGAAACGTGTCAGGTAATCTACATTTTCGATGTTCAGCCTAAACCTGAATATTGTGCCATCCCAATTGAGTTTGAGTGGCTTTCAAAGTGTGAGGTATTAGATCCAGGATCAACCTGCTACGGGAAGTACACCTACTTTGCCTGGATGCGCAGTTCCCACCCTTCCGGCGACTACAATGGAGCCGAAAGCAGCTATATTTCAATCTGTAAGGCACAATGGGACCATAGACTATCCCGCTTATATTTTACAACATTTCCCATTTACGAACTAATCATGCGGACCAATCAAATTGATTTTATAGTCACCATGCTCAATCCTTGCCGTAACGGAACTACCTGGGCAGAAATAGATAAAGGAGAAATGGTCGCGGTATTCGGCAACTACGACCTTCCTCCACTCTCTTTATTTGATGAGCTATTCAAAGAACATCTTACCCGGGCATGTGCCTTACGATTTCGACTCGTGGATGGCGTTGGCGGAGCGCCCAGTTTCGGAATTCGACCCAATGGGACAAAACCAAAAATTGCCCCCGGAACCAGGGAGGCTGGGCATGTTTGGCGTGCTGTTTTGCATGTTTTTGCTAACAAAACGAGCCCGTCTGCCACATTTTTAAATCTGCGCCATAGTTCTACACCCAGCGCAGCACTCGCCGGAATCGGAGCTACATCAAAAGCAAATGCTGCTCCTACAATTAAGCCTAGCTTTGACTTTCAAACTACCGGCTACCAGCGTTGGTATCCACACAATACGATCAGTTCAAACTTTCTAACTTGTTCGGGGGCTGAGACTTATTTGAGTCTACAAGTATTTCTCACCCCATTTGCGCTTGATATTTGGATAACGGCTGTCCCAACATTCACTCTTGTAACGGTGTTGGCGTATTTTATGCTTCCGACAAAGTTCCGATACATTTCCGCCGTTTTTGTTCTCAAGGTGTTACTTGAGCAAGACCTAAACCTGCCCAGAAAACTAGAACGGATGCGACCTTTCAAAGGTGTTTTGTGCCTATTCCTCTTTGCAAGTGTGATATTAACAAACTTGTACAGGAGCGAGGTGACTACAAATATGACCACACCCCTCCCTCGAACCCAGTTGAACACAATCAATGAAACTGTGGAAGAGGGTTTGAATATCCTGTTGGAAATGCAATACAGGAGAGTCACGAAGGCTGAGGCAACGAAAGTTGTGAATAATTATACTGATTCGTACAAATGGTACATGATAAAAAGGAATTTGAAAAATACGAACGCTTTCATCGATGCGATCATGTTGAACATTGGCGATACCGCAAATGTCACTGTACTTGAAGCCAGTTTCCCTAAGTTGCTAAACTCGATGAAATTTGTGCTGTATGACTTGAATGAAACTACGCTGGCAACAGCCCTGTTCACTGAACTGTTAACATGTAACAACACTATTTTTGTAAGCAAGCGGGAAACGCTAAATGCCGCCTTTGCCGAAATGATAAAACACGACACAAAGGCATCTAGAAAATTGTACTATGGAACGGACAAGTATATTCCGTTCACAAGTTATTGGCAGATTGGTCCTCTCCATTATGATCGTAACAATTTAATTCACACTCAATTCCAGTCAATTTTTCAATCTGGAATAGTCGAATATCTGCATTTTGGGGTTGGTACTGAAAATTACAATGTCACGACGAAAGCACGGGCGGTTTTAGCAATTCGACAACTTCCTATAAATAGGCTTGAACGGTTATCATTGGTCAGTGGACTAATATTGGGCCTTTTTGTAATTTATTCCGTTTGCATTGCAATTTGTCTAATTTCTTTCATCGGTGAACAATTGAAGGGTGATTTGAGGGAGAAAGCGTATAGAAGGAGATCGAAGACCTTGTCGCCACGAAGTATTTTTCATGCTGTGGCTCCAGTCAACACTAATAAAAATAACAACTTTATTAATACTTAAAATATAAGACCAAGCTTTGTTCATTTAATGTATAGTTATATATGGTATTATGGTAAATATCTATAGTATATTATGGTTGTTTTATTGACTTGGTTATTTTTGGATTGTATAGTCATTGTACGTTTTGGTTCACAGGACCATTTTGATTTTATCACATAAATTAGCCTCGCTTTAAAAGTAAAGAGAATAATTAAAGTTAAATTATAGTTTGTTAATTATCGGGCTTGGTAAAAATACTGTTCAGTTCAGTTCAGTTTCATTTATTTGACATATAGCATAAAAATACTGTTAAACTAGTCGGTACCTTTTCAGAGTTGATTGCAATGTATTTCATTCTTAAAAGGTAAATTGATAAATCAGCTCTTTCAACGTTCAAACGATATTGTGGATCAGTGACGATTTAATTTAAAATCTCTAAATTATTGGTGATGATTTATTCATTCTTTTGTTCCACATTTTCTTTTCATAGTTACTTCGGAATATTTTAATGGTTTCCCCTGCTAACTATTTTCTCACATTTCGATTAATAACTTTAGGTTTAGTTAATTACGCAATTTGACTTTGTTTTGCGCAGTGTTAAACCATAGCCTTTAAGTATAATAAACCTAAACTAAACCATAATTGTTATTTAAAAACTTTGTTATTGTTAGTTAAAGGATGCGAAAAACTTGAACAAAACCCGAAAAAACTTGAAAAAGGAATTTGATTTTACTAGAGAAAAGGCGGACAGTTCATATTCCACACAAGCACATTATTATTACAAAATTCCTTAACTTGAGTAAACTTATAAATTAAAATTGTTCGAGAATTTACCACTGCAATGAATATGGTAAATTCTGGGTATTGGACTGTAGGATTCTATTTGACAATCCTGTTATCCTATTTAGCAGTAATAAACCATGGAAGTAGTGAGGCTGATTTCGATTTTCACGTAATGAGCAAAGTTACTGGAGATTTGTTAAACCAGTTGACTATTTTGAAACAAATTGAAGATGAGGTAATATTTGTTAATTTAATTGCTCAAAAGAATTAAAAATGTTTGCCATAAATCACTACCACACTTACTATTTCCTTAGATCCCTCGGTTTGACCTTGTGGACGACCCATACTTCCATCTGATTGAAACCCAAGTTAAACCAACCCAGGATAAACTAAAAGCTTTACTACAAACCTTACTGGAGGCGTCGTCGAAGCACTCAACTCCTATCCGAAGTGAGATAAAGAAGAAAGCAATTAAACTGGAACTAGTAATTGAATCAATTCAAGAAAAAGTATGAATAGTATTACAAGAACGTATATTTTTCATAATTAAGCATTTAGAATGTGCTTATTAATTCCAGTATAACGAAATTGGCCCGAAATTGCTGGAGGAAAATGAAGCGCTATTAGTAAAGCTGGAAGTGGTTGGGCCCGCCATTGCGATAGCATTCTTTAAGAATGGAACACATTTGAGGAAGATTGGAATTGAATTCCCAGACATGACTCAGGATGGCCCACCGGCTTATGAGGGGAATCTGAAATTAAAGGACGTTTTACCAGTAATCGAGGAGCTAACATTCTTGTTTGAAGAATTTGAAGCAACAACGGACGAGGTTTTTTGAATTTAAACACGGTACCTAAAGGGATGATTTTTCTAACTAATCCATTAATTAAAGTATTATACTTACTTCCAGTTGCATGAAATGTTGGATCAACTGAACATTCCTAGGCGATTCCAATTGGGTCAGGTTCGAGGGACGCCTGCAGAAGATGTGGCCGTTGAGTATCTGGACATTGAGACATCCATTGAAGAGTTTGTTGCGAAGCACGCCAAGGAATTAACTGATACAGGCCCCATTGTAGCTGGAATTCTGAGAGACCTCAAATCTATCGCTTTGCGGAATATTGCAGATGTAAGAAAAATAAAATTCGAATGAATTGACAATTAATGGCCTGCAAAATTAATATCTTTTTAGGTTGACAGTCACAAGACGAAATGCAAGATGATGATTGATACTCTGGATCAAGAAATGTGGACAACCGCAGAGATGATCCTCGAACAACAAGAACAACATACCGAGCTATAAAACAAAATTTTTCCACATAGGCTAATAAAATTATAATCCCAAGGTGAGGTGTAAAAACTTATAGTGCAAAAAATATTGATTGACGTTTTAATACAAAGATTTTCGAGATTAATTTATCCAAAAAAAATCGCTTCCGCGCTTTATGCCTGGCGTTCATTCTAGGGAGAATGTTGTGTATTAAATTCTTCAGTCTTCAGCTAGCAAAAAAAGCGACGCTTCTGAAAAAAGTTGATTTTAGAATTGAAAATGTTCGATAAAATCCGTTTCTTAAATGAACGCCCAGCGTAAAAAAAATTAATTAGCAAGGGGAATTAGAGTTAGTTAATTCATAGACCAATCTAGTAAGGAGAACTGGTACAGGTGGATCAATTGCCCGCCACTTCCCACAAAATGAGGCCATTTAGTCGTCATGAAATTCGACTCGGCGGTGCCGTGCGATAAGCCTGGTTTTGCCCTCTTCCGAAATCTGGGGAAAAAATAAATAAACATTTGTGCAAAAACGGAAAATGTGAGATGTAGCGGGCATTTTTTCTTGGAAATAATTCATTTACATTTTGATTACGGAGGCATAATTTCTCTAACGGGTGAAGTGAAATGAGGGCGAGGTCAACACCAGCGTCATCCAACCGTGTTCTCCCATTATCTTCGCAAGTCAGTTCCAAAGTCTTCAAAGCTATTAATGATTTATTAAAAACATTTTTAATTCCCAGCATTAATTTACTAAAAGTTTGATAACATGACCCGCATGGTTTTACCTGACAAGGATAGAATGTTTGGACGGCGTCTTCTTAACCCTTGACATTCGACTGGGGTTGTACATGCACTTGGCCCAAATTGATATCCGGATTTCTCTTCCTCATCCTGTAAAGTCCAGCACCTATTCTCCTCCTCATCAGGATCCACACCTGACAATTCCATATTCAGATCAACCTCCAC
>JAQIYD010000047.1:0-15097 GCA_034699565.1 Anurida granulata
GAAGTGAGAGTGCGGCCTGGGATGTTGCCAGTGCTAGTGAGAGAAGAGGAATTTCCCCTTCCTCTCTACCTGAGAGTCTGGCAACTCCAGTGAGTATGACTGACACACGCTTACCGTGCTTAGTATAAGAGTAATTGTGAAATGCAATGATTACATGCGAAGTTTGGATTTAGTAATAAAATTATTCGTACTTAAAGTGGTCGAGATTGTGAGCGATGCGAGCATTTGGAGGGTTGGATACATTGTAAATTGAATGCGCACATAAATTTGCAAACAAGAACGGTATAAGGTTACGACCGACATTTGGCAAATTCAATGGTTGGCCACCAGTTCCACTTTTTAAACCATAAAATCTTTTTGTATTTACTTTGAGCTGAGTAAGTTAAATGCCGGAGGATTCTATGGAGCATGTTGGGTCACTTTATGATTATTTGAGTTAAGATAAAAATGTTGGGTGTTTTAAGAAAAAAGTTCGGGGCATGGAATATCACCCGTATTATATTAACAAAACTGAACAAGCCCGTGCTAAGGATACACCATTCCTGTGCCTAGACTTAGCCTTGTTGTGCCCCCTCTCATTACGCTCGTTCACAGGTTTTGTGAGATGTTAAAACGCTTAGCGAGTTACTCTGTTTTATTTCTCGATAAAGGTTGTAGAATTGTTAATAATCTTTTACCACATTAAGGCTAATTCCGCAAATATATTAGTCTGTTGGAAAATTGTTCGAAGACAACGGCCAGCAATCCAATTAGATTAGAGTTAACAAAATTGTCAGTTTGTATAAAATTACGTTTGGTTCGCTCCGGTGTGTAGACCCGAATTAAAAATTAAAATTAATGCTGATAAAATAAGTGTCAAGGTGATTACTAATCATGCTCGAAATGTTTTCGTAGTAAGCAATCAACCTGATGACCACAATTGGGAGACGAGCGTTAAACAGAATTTGTGGTTGAACTTCAACCAGAATATTCGCAACAGACTTCCCCTGTTCCACAATATCCGGGTACTTGAAACGTAGTACAATCAACCACGCCTTCAATCATACTAAAAGTACTAGAAGTACTCACGTCCTTCTGAAAGTGGCAAGAAAATCGTCGAAAGCAGGCTCAAAACAATAAAAACGAAAAGACCCTTCATGCTTGAATTTTCTTAAAGACCGACAACTTCACTTGCATCGGCAAGAAAGACCAAGCCCTGGGCCTTCAGTCTGAGTGGTTTTAAACGTTTAACCAAAAGCATCTCGTTAGCTCTAATTTGAAGGAATTGTATACAAGACGATAAATTCTTATGGTCAATTTAGCCTAATTAATGTCATGGAATTGGAACAAAAAACAATGGAGGCAAAATCAAACTGTTGGTCAACTCAATTCTTTAAAATTCTCAATTCGTTTTAATGTGTGAAACATTCGTCAATTAGAAACTCATATGAGTAACTGTAAATGTAATTTTGTAAGTGCTTAAAATAAAGCGGAAAACCCCATAATAAGCTACTTAATAAAGTGCATCCCTGCGTCATAAATGCAGAAAAGAAAAAAAATAGTCTAAAATTCAGAGAGACACGAGTGAATTCTCTGCTGGGTGTTACAACTTCAAAAATCGAGCGATGATAATAGAAAACATGACCATGCCTGTTATGAATTGTTTGTTAGATTAATTCATGCATGTTTTATATTGCCTGATACAAAGTGTGTGTGTGTACGGTCCAGATCCTCTCAGTAACCGAAAAAGGCCACTATGGGAATTCGCTTTATTGTTGTTGTTCGAGCAGAAAAAATTGTTAGCTGTAGAATGCCATTAGATTGGAATTAGATGTTCGTAAAAAGATAATCCTTTTTGAGAGTTGAACGTTGTGTTTTCATTGTTGAAAGTGCTTCGATTTCTGTATGAAGAGGACCTCGAATATAAAAACTTCGAAAAAAATCCACATTTATGGGCAAGGCTATAAGGAGATACATCCGCGGATTTAAACATCGGTTTGGGGAAATTTCCTGTGGTGTAGGCATGCTGTTGGCCGACGGAATTATTTTTATTGACGTTGGTGTAGGGGTCTCAAATCCGGTGGGTTTTAAAGAATTCCGGATTTCGGATTTTGACGGATTTCAAATTTCAAATCCGGATTTGAATCCGGATTTTGTAATCCCATATAGTATAGGGGAAAATTCGAAATACGGTCTGGCAAATCAGAAAAATAGACCCCATCTGCGTAAACGCCTACGAGGAGTTAGTTTTCCTTGTGATTATTAACACACAACAACGTTCAAAAATATTACATATTTACTGTATTTGACGATTTTTAATGTAAGAAAAAAATCTTACCAAGAAAGGATTGACCTTACGACTTTTACAATTTAAACAATAATTGTTCTGAACTTGGATATTTTTTTAAGATTAGCCTTTTCCCTGTTTTTAAAACGTTCAAAGTATTTGTAATGGCTTTAAAAACATTCCGTTCATCGAACCCAAAAGGATAGAAAATCGCTTCGTTTCAAAACATTTCATTTTGCCGCTGCGAAGGATACAATTTGTGGCATTGAAAGCATCATACAAAATATACTCCCAGCTGCATTTCGAATGAATGTGTGAAGTGTCATGCGCCTGCTTTCAATTTAGAAAATTATCAACTTAAGTAACTTTTGCTCAAAACAACTTTTTAGTGAAATGAAATGAGATGAATTTTTAACTGTTTAACCAGGAATAATTCTGAAGGTTTTAAATAACAAGCTTCCAATGTGAAGCAGTGAAAATGCATTTAACGAACGAGTTACATTCATTTTATATTTAGTAAACTTTCGAATGGTTATTAAACCTTTGTTTTAAATAGCTTCGTCCATATTTGATACTCTTCTTTAAAAAAAACCGAGTCCGCGACAGTTATAGCTTCTGGCGTTCGTGTATATTCTCCATAGAAAAGAACAGCCTGACCAGGACAGAAATCACAAACCGTTTCTAAGATTCCATTTTATAATTTTATAATTTTAAATTTAATGAGATAGAAAATCGGGACAGTATGGGTGCTCTTAATTTGATCAAATTTTACCCGAAAATCCGGATTTGGAAAATTTGAAATCCGGATTCAGAAAGATCCGAATCCGTCTAAAATCCGGATTTAAATCCGGATACAAAATCCGGATTGAGACCCCTACGTTGGTGGCACACCAAGTTTGAACACGAGCTTGAAATGCAAACACAGAAACTTGATTGTCATTAATTAGTTATTTACAAATGAATAGTGGTTTGGAATTAAATATATAGCTTACATTTCATAATTGAAGACAAACCCTATGAAAAGTTGGGTCTCTATTAGAAGCCGGGGTCAGAGGCCAGAAATTTAATTAGGAACCGCGGGCCTTTTTTCTAACTAAACCCAAGAAACTATTAAACTTGCTTTTCTTGAGCATTGCCGCTAAATTCAAACCGAAGTTCCAAATCATTTACAGAAATAATTTTTCTGAGTTTTGGATTCAAAACAAAGCGGTCAAAATAATACACGTCACTCTTATGAGTCTGAGTTTTAATCGAAAGTTGTGGAATTAGCAAAGCAGAAGTCAGGGAATGGATCCTGAAAAAAAATTGCCTTCAGAAAAATTTGTCTTCAAAATGTGGAGGTTTTTCAAAAATATCCATTTTTTTCAAAATTTGGATCCCATCTCAAAATTCTTTTCAAATCGGCAATTTATTTTCTGAATTTGGGTAATTTTCATTTTTCAAAAGTACGAATCAATTTTTTTGTGATTTCCATTGTTTTTTTTTCAAAATTTCCCTATTTCCGTTTATTTTTCAAAAAAAGTAAAAAAAATGAGTGGCATAGAAGAATCGGGAGTCAGTAATTTCAAAATTCAAGTTCCTAATTGTAAAAATGAGGATCAAGAATGCATTGAATTCTCGATTGGGAGTCTTATGAGTTATTGTCTTATCAGTGACTCCGACTAAACGTGACATCTTATTTTGCAACTCCACCATGGCGGGAATTCCCGGAGGCTGCACACAATATATCCAGGCCCCCAGTCTCAGCTGGAAGCAGTAGGCATTTGTTAAGTCACGATTTCATGGAAATGAAAAGTTTGCAAATAGCTGCTGGGTCTCTATTAGAAACAGGGGCGTGAGAAGTCGGAAAATAAATAGAAGGCTTTACTTCTATTCGGAAATGTACGGTACCGTAGCTTAAATTAAATAACTGACTTGTTTCTATCTTGGCATTTAAAAATTAAAAATTAAAATGCGGATTAATGCAATTCGTAGCTGTAAAAAACTTTCTTTTTATCTTCATGAGTTATAATTTTACTCTTATGGTTTGTGGTTCAATCATTACATTCAACTACAAGTCACATTTTGAATAAAATTCAACTTAAATACAAGTCCTTCTAATTTTCATTTGTCATCTTTTAGGACTTCGTCAGTGCCGGAGATAATCTCAAACTGCTCAGTCTGGATTTGCTGGCTCATCTTTTTTTCCAGGTATCCCAGTAATGGACGCATCAACATGGAAAAATGTTTCGGGCTCTGGAATATCTATTGGAATCGCGTTTCTTGGTAGCTAAAAAGTCCAAAATGGCAATCAAAATCGGAGTCTGATTTTCACAACTAATAACCAATTTTCAAATAATTTGGGTTCAATGAAGGTTTTCCCGAAAATGTTCGACAGTCGCTATCGTAGCAGCCAAATCCAATGAGGGTGTTACTAAATGCACAGTTGTCATTATTACAATGCAGTTCCCCCTTCGGCAGACTCAATGTTCGTGGGAAATGATTAATGTTTAAATCCGAAGTCTTCTTCAACGCCTCATACAGTTTGCCCAATCCCATAAATTCTTATCCGATAATAGAAAAACCAATGATTATTATTTATTTCTGTAGTCTTACGCCACAAATTTTAATGCTTTCCAAATTTCTGATGTTTACATTTATTTTTTCGGCAGTCTGCTTACTCGTTTTTAACATTCTTTACCTTAAGCTTAACTTGTTTATTCGGAATTCTGCAAGAGTTTTTTGTTACAATTTACGTCGATAAACCTTTTGTGGATTTTCAAATTTTTCTATAAAAAATGGACTTGGAAATTAGAAATTTTAAGCTATTTTCAATTTGAAGCTTTGCGTCTAAAAGTGACATTTTATTGCTGATTCGATCTAATTCGACGCGTTATCAGGTAGCAAAATTTATTTAATGTGCTGGGCTCCCAACCTTTTTTGTTAATGTGAAAGCAAAACACTCTGCTATGTGAGAAATTAAATAAAAGTGTAGACCAAGTTCTTAAAAATTAGTGGAGATGCAATAATGAGTGGAGTGATTGAACATGTTATCTATTTTAGAAAACTAAAATACAGAAGTGCTACTGCTTGCTCCCACCCGTATAGTATAATCGGCTAAGCGATTTCGATACTCTGTAGTGCAACGGGCGAATGACTCAGTGCTCAATCGTGGGTTCTTCTTATCCAATGTTTCGCGAAGCAGTTGTTGCAGAAAGACAAGCAACACCGCATCTGAAATAAGCGAAATTGAAAATGATTTTGTGCGTAATCATAGACAAGTTCGTGATTGGTGTTTATTGCCTTACCATGAGATTTGCTATGTTCCCCCATTATTTTGTCTAATGCGTGGGCCAAGTCCGGTACCGAGATATTGTCTTGCTTAATCCCAGTCAACACCATGTAAAACACAACTACAACTTGCACAAAATCTTCATTTCCTGTGACAAAGTAATTATACATTTTTACATCAACGAGAGCATGAAGAAAAAATTAGTCATTCGAAGAAACTGTGTTTTGGTTTGTTCCTTTTGAAATTTTCTCAAGTGTTGGACTACATACCATTCACTTCCACTTCCCGAGCCTCAGTTGATGCATTTCCAAAATCAATGAGCACAAAGTCCTCTGGTCTGCGTGATATATTTCCACCATCCACTATGACCATCAAATTTGCCGGTTTCACATCTTTATGTACAACTCCCTTCCTGTGGATTTCTCTTAAAGTTGGAAACTGGAGGAAATCAATAAATTAACGTTTGAGAATTGCAAACTAATAAATATTCATTAAGAGCTATCAAGCAACAACACGATTATAACTTAACAAAGGGTTGTCACGGTAAAATTATCATTAGTAGCTTCCCTTCATTTCAATTTGATTCGAAAGAAATTAAACAAGCCTGTGTCTAGGCACGGAACGATATATCCTATCCGAGCCTATGCACGGGCTTCTTTAGTTTCGTTTAATAACAACCATTTCAGTATATCGCATCAAAAACATGTGCGTGGCTTCCTACTTACCATTTTTTCCACGAACTTCAGGGCAATGTACCTTTTCTTATCATCGCTATCCCCAGCATGAGCTTGTATATACGTATCAAAATTCTCACCAGGAATCATCTCCATTTCCGACGCGGCGACTTTTACCCCGTCCTGTGTCAGAAAGCCATAACCGTTCACTACTCCAATTCCTGAGATGATAATAATCAACAACAATTTGTAAGCTAAGTAATAAAGCGATACTCCTTGGATGTGTTAATCTAACTCTCTTTTACAATTGACTTACTAGGATCTCTGCCTCCTTTGTGCAGTTTTTCGGAAATCTCGTATTCAAGTTTCAGTTCTGCTTCCCCATCGAAGGAGATCAGCTGCAACAAACGATAGCTACATTTTGTTGTGTTCAACGTATACCGAATTCTGTTGGTTATGTTCAACGAAGAGTACACTTACCACCTTTAACGCAACAGTTGGCAAGGTTACTGTTTTATAAGGAATGAAATAAAGTATCTTTTTGACTTTCTTCTCATCTGTAGAATATTCATGGATTAATGTTAATATAAAACTTTAGAGCAATTTATTCTCACTCAAAATCATTATTTTTATCAGCGTTTCTGTTTTCGTCCTGGACAGCTTCGGGGAATACGACGCAATAACACTCTCATGACTTTTTACAGTTTACTTTAAAAAATGTTACTTTTGAAATTGATTATGGTACTCGGCCCACTGCCCATTCCAGGCTAGGTACCGAAGGAAAAAATTTCACTTTTCTATTTTCGTTTTGGAATAACGGACGTTGTCTAAAGGCACGATGAACTTACTTGCAGATCGCACAGAACCGTGAAATCCAGTTCCTTTATGTTCTCCCAATTGATAGGTTTTGTGAACGTTTGCTTTCCCTCGGTACACTGTGAACTGTACGTCCGCTTCATCCTCTCCGACGGCTGACACGTTTAAAAACACAGGCAACAGCACTAGAATGAGAATTGCCCATGCTTGGTTGGTTTGCATCTTCATATTAACCCTGGAATACTGTCAAAATTAGTTTGCTCATTCGGTTTTCTGTGTTCTAAACAGAAACGAAGCTTTGGAAACAACTCAGCCGCATTCACTTGCATACACCTTCATTGTGTTTCCTTATTGCTACTTACATTGCAAGGTTGCGAATTAATGTAATGGAATGTCAACAATATGGTCAACAACGCAATTTTTAGCAATATGAGAATATGACAAAAATAATACCATCAATAGAACAAAACGTCTAATAAAACTTGAACGTTTTTACGGCACTTATTCACTTGAATTAGCTCGACATAAAAAAAATTAAAAACAAGAATTACCTGGTTTGAAGTTTTCGGAATTCGGGTTTTGTGTGTTTAGTGTAATTTGGTCTGGTATGTGTATCGGTTTTGTGACTCGATGGGTGTTCTGAGTTTGATATTGCGGTAGCATTCCTTTTTATATTGTTTTTCCAGAAAATATCATCTACGCAGACGTTTTAACCGGGTTTAAAATAAAATGTTTAGAACAGGCAATTTTACACTTGAACTATGGCAGCTAATTGAATTTTGTTTTAAAAACTAGTGAATTCGAATCAACTTGCTACGTCTTAATTAAGGTATGCCTTTAGCATTGCGTTAAATTTTGCAAATCTAAATTTTGCTTACTCTAGTTAGCTTCAAAGATAGGCCTTGTTGTTAAGTTTCCCGCCGGGAATTGTGTGATTCTGTTTATGAATTTGTTCTAACTACGAAAGCATCGACGAACGTCAAATCACAAGCAGCACATGCCTGTCACAAGCCAACATCAGTATCTACTGAAAAAAAGTCTAAGACTAAAATTGCTTGTAGACGGTTTTTGACCTTCAAAGGATCAACAGCATGTCCAAGCTGGCGAGTACGATGAACCGGTTCAAAATATTGTGGACATTATCGGTTTGTGACAATGTTTGGTATGTTGGCACATATGACGTCATAATGGCACTTATGATTCGTTTTCGTAAACCAAACAAGTTAGTTTCTCAGATTTAAAAAGTAGCTTGAATATTATGCGTTTAATATGTTCATAACTGTTCCTCAAAATTATGACGTTTAATGTTTGGTTATTTTATGAAACCAAAGGTTTGCTTCAAAAGTCTTCAAAGTATGTAAACGAATTGACTAAAATAGATACTTAATAGTGAATTCACATTGTCTTGCCACTGCTTGACCAACATGAACTTTCGTGTTAGAGTTGAGAGTTTTAATCGTACCTATTCTCGTTAGTTTCAACGACAAGTCTACTTGTAAAACCCAAAGCCATGCATTGTGGGATTCTGCATACGTATTTCGCGTAAGTTTCGAAACATCGACGAAATTGTTGATGTCACCAACACCAGGTTCGCTAACATTATGATGTAAAATTGTACTTGTTGCCTATCCCGGGGGATAACACCTACCGATAAAGACTAAAAAAACCCTTGTAAACTGTTAGGTAATCCAAATTTGAGGGCACGATAGGCTAGTTATGTACGTATGAATTTTGGAGGAGGGGTGTTTCCACCACACAGCTGAGGCAGTTGCCGGCCAATTGCAGAAACTCATTTTTTAAACACAGCCAGATTTGTTTCATGTGTCCGAGGTTCGGTTATTAAAGTAGGATAGTGGAGGGGCGCCCCAATCCCATGACTCAACAGAAGCCTGGTCGGAGCTATTAGGAATATTACTCATATGGAACTCCTTGGTGAGCGTACGCCGCCAATGTAATCAATCTGTTTATGCAGATTGTACTGATAAGGAACTCCGTGAGAGTTTTTATCCTCGTAGAATAGTGGGGCTTATTGCTCTTCTGGTATCTTTTCTTATTATTGGGAGGAACGCGGGACATACAGACTACACATTTTTTGTGCAACTGAACCAAATCACTTACGATCTCAGGGAGCCAGAAGAGCGAGATAAAAACTCTAACCACTGGACATCCCCGTCCTGTTAATTAATCTTTTCTACACTGTAATTTTGCGGCTATATTTGTTGCAAAGGCGAAAATTCGGGAATAGAACTAAAAATTGTTGCAATTTTTATTTTTAAATTCATCAACACAAGAGAGTCACCAAGTATAGCAACGTGGTTGCTATACAGACAGTTTAAGAATCTTCTGTAACTTGTAAGTTCGCGGATATATGGTGTGCAAGAACTCATCCTGGTTTCTGTTTGTGTCTTAGACAGTGTTAAAAGTCATCTTGATTATAGTTTGCTATATGAGATATCCTCGTAATGGACTCTCTACCGTACTGGACCTCAAAATTTTGATGCTTTAATACTTTTGTTTATTTTGGACAAAGCGTTGGTCAAACTTATCCTTCTGCAGAATAACAAGTTTACGACAGAATAATTTAATATTCGAAATATGCCAGCTTAGTTTCGAAAGCACTGACGAAGTTGGTATCACAAGCAGCACGTGCCTGAAAACATCAGATACAATAACGACTACTGTTAAATGTGAGATTAAAATTGTTCGCATACAGTTTCTGAAATTCAAAAAAACAATACCATATCCAGGCTAGCGAGTACTTTGAACTGGTTGATAATGTTGAGGACGTTATAGGTTTGTGGCTTTTGGTGCTATTTTTGGTTCCCGCTCCGCCTACCTGGCACGATCCCACTCCCGTGCCAATTTATTCCAATGCGCGTATTCGAACGCCACAATTTCAGTTTCATGTGACAAACTGGATAAATAATTTCAAAATATAAGTCATCCCACAAGAAAAAAGAAAAAATTTGGGGAAAAAATTGATAAAGGAGAAGAATTTAAATGCCAGAAACATCAGAATAGGAATTTAAAAATGGAACAAAAATATAATTTAAGATCTTGAAAAACGTATTTGATGACAATTTTGGATTACAAATAGGATTACATGGTCTGGAGGAGCTGCCGTGCCCTGGTATGCAGTCGTAATGTCATTCATGATCAGTTTTCGAAAATGAAGCTAATTGATTTCCTGGTGTTAAAGCGTAGTTTGAATATATGACATAAAATTTGTTGACAACTTGACCTCAAAATTTTGACGCTTTAATCTTTGGCTATTCCGAAACAAAGTTTGCTTCAGTTTTGGTCGGGTGAGGACTTAAAAGTTTAGAACGCAGATAATGTACCATTTGAAGTATCCCAGCCAATTGACTACAATATTAATTTACAAGTGAACTCACATTGTCTTGCCACTGCTTGATCAGCTTGAACTTTCTGTTAAATTTCAAAATTCTCATTTTACCTACTCTAATTATTTTCAACGACAAGCCTACAAGCCCCACGCCAAGAGTTCTAGGATTCTGCCTACGAAGTGGTAACTTCGAGAGCATTGACAAATACGAATGTGTTAGCTCAACCAGCGCATGCCTGACAATGCCCGATACAATGATACGGGTTGCCTACCTCCAGAATAATATGCACTGTTGAGTGTATGATAAGACTAAAATTGTTTGCATACGGCTTCGGCACTTCAAAGAAACACAACATTAAGGATAATTTAAGATGCGATGGATGTCAGCTAATTAAATAAAAATATCTTTTACCAGAAAACTCAAATTTTTACCTAATAGCTGTATATCACTTCGGCCTTCAGCATTTGGTATAAAATTATAAATCGTTTTCTAATAAGCTTCATGGACACCACTACTTACTAAAGCCTTGCTGGGAATTGTGAGGTTTTGCATTCATACATGGCATAAGCACGAAAATATAGACGAAGGTGTTGATGTCACAAACACCAGGTTCATTAGCACCAGCATGTGCAATAGTACTGGTTGCCTACTCCGGGAATAACAGCTACCGACAAGCATACGAGCAAAAATTACGTGCTTGAGGCTACTAATAAATAATTTCTTAGTATTAATGCTTAACTTGTATACGTATGACGAAAGATTTGTCCACAACTGGACGACAGAATTTTCACATTTTAATATTTGGCTGTGTTGAAATAAAGGTATGCTTCAGTTTTAGTAATATGAAGGCTTAAAAGTATAAAAATCGGATAATTTGCAATATGAAGTGTGTAAGCTAAATTGACTTTGTGAGTGGATTCAAATTATCTTCCACCGCTTGACCAACGTGAGATTTTGTGCAAGAGTTGAAAATTATAATTGTCGCTACTCTAATTAGCTTCAACGACAAGACTAGTTGTTAATCTCCCCGCAGGGAATTGAGCTATTCCGTGAATGCATTTGTTGTAACTACGAAAGTATTGACGAAAGTCATATCAAGAGCAGCACGTGCCTGGCAACATCCAACAACGAGAAGGATTGCCTGGCGCCTGAATAACAGCAACTGCCAAGTGTAAGTCTAATCTTGTTTGTAGAGGATTTTCAAACTTCAACGAAACAATAGTATATCCAGGCTGGCGAGTAATATGAACTGATAAAAAATATTAAGGACATTATAGGTTCGTGGCTACTTTTGGTTCGGTGGCACATATGCGGTCATAGTGTCATTCATGATTTGTTTTCGTAAATGAAGCCGGTAAATTCGAGAGTGTGCAATAAGGCGTTACCTCAAAATATTGACTTTTTATTGTTTGTTTATTCTGAAGCAAGGATTTGCTTCAGTTTTAGGCATGTGAGGACTTACCTGTTTAGAACACGTAAAATTCACCATATGAAGTTGACTAAAATACTTACTGGTGAATTGACATATCATTCTTGCCACTGTTTGACCAGCTTGGGCTTTTTTGTTCGAGTTGAAAATTTGAATTATGACTACTCTAATTAGTTTCAACGACAATTCTACTTGTAATACCCAACGCCAAGAACTGTTGGGATTTGCATATGTATTTAGCGTAAGCACAAAAACATCGACGTAAGTGTTGATGCCACAAGCACCACGTTTACTAGCACTATGATGTTCACTGGTACTGGTTGCCTACTCCTCGGAAAACAGTAACCGGTAAAGACTAAAAAACCCTTGTAAACTGTTTTTGAACTTGATCATTGCAACAGCTAATCCAAATTTGCTGGCATGATGGGGTGGTTAATATGTTGTTATGGTGTGGTTAATATATACACTGCAATTTTGCGGCTATATTTGGTGAAAAGACACAAGTGCAATCCTTATGCATAGGACAAAATTGTTGTAGATGGTTTTTAACTTTATTACCATAAGAGCGTTACTTGGTTTGCGTCTGCTATAGACTGGTTAAGAAACTTTTGTAAGTCGAAAGTTAGTGGCTATATTTGGATTGTCTACCTACAGTGTAAAAAGACTAAAATTGTTTGTCTATGGGATTATAAACCTTAAAACACTACAGGATATCCAGGCTGGCATGTAAGATATACCGGTACAAAATATCAAAATATTGAGCTTCGTGGCTATTTTTATGCGATCGTAAATATGCGGTCGCAATGTCAATTATAGTAATGGGGATAGTTAATATCTTGGTAACAGTGTAGCTTTAATATAAGAGATAACACTTGTTCAAAAATGGACCAAATGTTTGCCAATTCTGAATTAAAGGTTTGCCTGTTCTGAAACAAAGGTTTGCCTCTGTTTTAGCCGTATGAGGAATTAAAAGTTTAGAACGCAAATCATCTACCATTTGATGTATGCCAGCCAATCGACTAAAACAGTTATTATAATTTAACTCACATCATAGTCAGATTTGACGAGAACATTCTTCGCCTACTGGTTTCACACGTCTTAAAAAACTTGAACGAGCAGATGGATCCAAAATAAAACCCAGGAAAACGTCCATGCCATCAAAAGTTATTTGTCAGTTGTGCAATTGGCTGCTTCCCGCCAAGAATTCGAAATCGGAACAATATTCAGGCTAAAGAAGTTGATGAACGGATCCATATCCAAATTTGTGAAGTACGTGGAACCAGAGTATTTTTATCGGCGGGCTCATTAGTATGAAGGATACGCTCCAGCATATCCCAAAACCAATGGTCTGGAATCAACAATGGTATAAAGAATACACATTGAGAAACACGGTTTTTATGGGAATTTTTTTTGCCAAATAGTAGAAATATTGAAAAGTTGGTCTTAGGAACGAGATCCTGCCTAACTTTCTCCATTTTCGTATACATGTCTCAGTTGATTTGTTTGAAACTCTGACGAATTTTAGTGGATATTTGGCGAACAGCGTGTTGCGGTCAGAAGTCGCCATACCGGACATCCAATTTATAACTTTATTAGGGTCCAACTGCAGGGTCCCAGCAGTTGGCAGACACAGAGATTGACTCGCGCATTCAAATAATTACCAAGGTGATCCTAGAACTTTTTAACACCTATAGCGAAAGTGCAAGGAATATCTACGGGAAGTGGACATAATTCCGGACTGAGGAGTATCCGTAGAAAGGAAATACCAATAGAGTAAAATTGTTTCTGGGTCAGTGCGAAATATTCTAATTTGGTGAATGCTCGCCCTGAGTCTCACTAATCTAATCATAGATAGCGAGGTCTGGCCGATAAACATACATATATACATGGGTCGTGGAATATGACACTGGGAATTGGAATAATTCTACATGCGGTTGCCCAGTTTCTGCAAAAAACAAAATGTTTAAGAATACGGAGGGAATTTAAGTTTCTTTTATTTTTTGGAGGAATTCTTCTTTTTGGGGAAATGGACTATTTTTCACCCTTTTTCTTTTTTGTTGGACAATTTCAGTAAAATGTCGGGCCTTGATTCAGACAACGTTGGATACTTGTAAGCTTTATGCGATTTAAGATTTACAGCCTTTAGTCTTTTCCATTGCGCTGCGTAATCAAAACTATAATTTCAAACTAATAATTATAAACTACCTGCTGACTCTTTTCTGTGGAAATGTCTTCAGTCAACGGTCAGTTACATAAATGCAGAGACCATTAAAGATCCTGACTTCGGCACAAACTCATTCACAAAATAAATGCTATAATAACAAATATATTTTCCAAGGAACGTAAGATACAATTAAAACATGATTGTTTTATCGTGTGTAGCTGTCAACAATTATGATATAAAGATAAAACGTTAGGTATAGGTTAGCGTTTCAAATAGTCAAAGCCACATGCAGCTACAATATTTTTCTTTTTATTGATTTGTTGAGTGATTATTGAGCTTCTAAGCTATGACCGGAGCCAATGCGATACGCGTTCATTTCGGAGCACGCCATTAAGAATTCCCTAAGAAAAATTACATAAGAAAACTTTACCTAAGAAAATAATTTCCTATGAAAAGTTTACCTAAGAAAAAAATTACCTTAGAAAATTGTTACCTAATACAAATACAGAAGATAGTTTTTCCGTTATATTTACATATGAATTACACGAAAACTTAATACATTACGAATATGAAGTCCTTTTTGCATGGTCACTTCTGGTTCAGTGGTTGCGAATTTGAATTCAAAAACCCTTAGTGAAGTAAACTTAGGTTAGGTTAAATCGTTATCAACCGTATTTTGATGATGATTTTGAATTCTCAATGTGATTTGCTCGGTCACAATTGGTTGTTTTTAAGTTAGGTTAGGTTACGGCGTTTTGTGAGACAGATTACCGAGGGGTATTTGACGGAAAGCAACAAACAGTCACATAACAAATCCTACATAATACATAATGTTCTTGTAGATTTGCTTCATAGATTCCTTTCTTTCTTATGAATTTGTTTCATGGGTAATATTTCTCTTATGTCATTTTTTCTTAGGTTATTTTTTCTTAGGCAATGTTTTCTTGGGTGATTTTTTTCATAAAGTTGCTTCTTTGGTAATTTATTACATAGAATAAAATCCCTAATTTTTTGGTGGTGGTGGCGGCGGTGGTGGTGGTTAAAGCACCTGGCGGTGGTAGTAGTAGTGTCTCGGGGCCTCAGGGTGACGAGGGTAGATGGAGCTGAATGGAATAGTGCGGCCCGAAAAG